>JAEKIV010000205.1:0-96488 GCA_016801325.1 Hypholoma fasciculare
AGGTCTCGCCATTTTCCCACGCCATACGCCTCGCCTCGCCGGCGAGTGGCGAGACCTTTTGGAGGTTTGGCCATACACACTAAGCAGCGGGCTCGACACGCCGCCGCGGCGGATTGTCGCTATATACATGTACATGTGCGACCGGCACTCCTGCGCTATGTACATATGTAGTATATTAGTAGAGTGACAGCGAGCGGATACGCAGCCGCTCGCTTCGGATGCAGAGGTATTTCCAGGTGTACTGCGGATCGCCCTAAGTATTTATATTATGTTCACTGACGAGAGACCGTGCGGTGTCTGCGCGGCGCGGAGCTCCACGCCCATGCACTGGGAGCGACGCGGAGCCATGGATGGCGCGCACGGCGCCGAGGGCGATGAGCGTACATCATGCCACGCTCAGCGCGAGAGTGCACCAGCGCTGCGCTTGGTAAGTAACGCCAATTCTAATACTTAACGAGCGCGGCGCCGAGCTGATTTATTCCTGTAAATAGGGAGAGCGTGCTCGGAATAGAAATAAGTGGGGCACGGCGAGAATAGAACGGTCAGATATAGAGACATAACACGGGGCTCGCCACGCAGACGCCGCCGCGGGGGATTGTCGCCATGTACTCTACATACGGCGTGGCACTGATCGAGTGCGGGCGTGCCACAGGGGCGGGTGTGCACTCCGGGCTAAGTGGTGGCTTCAAACTTTCAGAAGTAATTGAGTGCGGTGCTGGAAATAGACTTGGAGGATAAAGATAGCGCAGGCACACGGTTGGTGGAGGTGTAAAAATACTTGTTTACACGGCGGTTATTTTAGGATAAGTACGCTCGCCTTTTTTTGCGTGGGTGAATAGATTAGATTGTATTCACGAACTTGAACACATATCACTAGGGCGAGCACGGAGTACCGAAAGGTCGGTGTGGGGTTTTATTTCACTCTAGATTACAAATGGTGTGGTTCTATACTCGATGCACTTTTCTCTTCGTCTTTGCGCCATAAGTTGACTAATGATTTACGTGCTTCGACAAGCCTTCGACTCTTGGCACGGCGCCCGGAGCGAAGAGGCTGAGTGGCATATCGACAACGACAGCGAAGGCGCTGCGACGGTGTCGATGTGCACTATCATCGATGAAGGTCCTAGTTGTAACTTAAACTGCCTGCAATTTTACTAGAACCTACTGAATAACAAGCGCGCTGGCGCGTGGCCGCACTACGCCCGCCCGCCCGCGCCTAGAACTGGGCGTCTCATTTGCTAACGCGCCGACGCGCGAGGAGCGAGGCGCGCTAGCGCAGTCTTTGCGTACGCATTGTGCGATCGAACATGAAAGCAAGCGAGTAGGTTTCGGGGTGCGGTAATTGGGACTCTATGGGGTGCAATGGTTGGGGTCTGCACGGATGATACCGGGCGGGCGACAGCGGGCGCGACAGTACCACTATCAGTGGCTCGTCGGACTCGCACACCAGCGGTAAGCCTATGTTTAATCTACGTACACACATAACGCTCCGGGACATTCGCGGTGGTACGCATCTGGGGTGCGAGTTAATTAAGGTGGGGCCGAGGCAAGGCCGAGGGAGCGGAGCCGCGGAGCCGGAGACTCGAGAGCACTGGGGTAATAGGTAAGAGGCATGCCTATGCAGAGCGGAGGGACATGCGCCGCGCTGTGCTGGCAGCGGGCGCCTGACGCCTGCGCGTGCCAGTGGGCATGGAGCCGGTGCACGGGACACGTACGGCTTCTTTGAAAGGGAAGAATAGTACGGCGGTGGGACACCGGGAAACACTGGGCGGCAGCGGCGGCTTGCTGGGCCGGTGTGCCGGGGCCGCGTGCGGGCAGAGAGGACTAAAACGCAAAGTATCCTGCCTATGTAGTCCTGCCCAAGTCCTGCCGGGAAATACTTGACTCGCCGCCACATGCACCCCGACGCGCGCATCTTATTGCTCGCGCAGTCGGCGTCAAAAGCGACTGCGCACCCGACGCGCGCACGCCCTGGACCAGGCCCACGGCCGGGCGCAGGCGGACGGCAGACGGCGGGGAGTAGCAAGTAAGGACACGCACCCCGGTAAGCTGATGTTTTTAGGTCATCTCCAAATCCTACGAGATTAATGTAATTGCTTTCAGCAAGTCTAAAAACACCAACTCGGCGGGGTGATACAGTAAGGGCATATGACGCGTTGCGCCGGTTGCGTCATGTGTATGAACCGAGCGCATGGGCGATGTTGTCATCGCGTCACCCGTACCAGCCCGCTGCGCTGGGTTCGTTGTGTTGCGCTGGACAGTAGCCCAGAAGCTGCGCCGCCGGCCAGAAGACAGAAGCGCGACGATGCGCTGAGAGCTGCTAGGCAGCGCGGCGTGCCATGGAACACACGCACTCGCACGCAGGAGGACGCCCGGCGGGGCGGCGCCTCGGCCCGCGGACCCAGATCGGGCGTGGATCTGCTTATGACGACGACGGCGAATCGTCGTTCAAGTTCTCTCCCTATCTATCTTCTCCCTCCCTGCAACCCCGCCAGCGTGCGAGCGAGCGATGTCGCTCTCCCCCGCCGTCGCCACCGCGCGCATCCCACTCGACCCCTTCTACACCCCCGCCATCGTCCCCGCCGACCTCCCGCCTGCGCCGCCGCGCCTCATCCTCGTCCTCGGCGGTAAGCACGCCCGCCATACATATGGACCTCGCCGTTCCTGATATCCCCAACAGAGCCCCCCGCGAACGAGCTCGCCCCGCTCCTCACCTCGCCCGCCCTTGCACAGAGTCTCGTCCTCCTCGCCACACACGCCCCACCAGCACTCCCCGCCCCATCGCACGAAGGACCCGCAGGCCCGGCCCTACGCATCCTGCGCCTCCGCGCACCGCTCGCGGTGCACGATGCAGGCGCACTCCGCCTCGTCTCCCTGCTCGAGCGCGCACAGCGTGCCGCCGCGCGGTGGGCCGCCTCTAATGCGCAGAACACCACTGCGTCGTCATGGCCTGGTGCACCAGGCGTCCCGCGCGCCGCACAGCTCGCGGAGGACCCCCGCACGGGCGAGTTCGTCGTCCCCGAGCCGGTGGTGTACATTGGGCACGGACCGCGGCCCTCGACTGCAACCTCAATAGACCGCCCCTCGTCCTCGATCGACCGCCCCGTCTCCTGCGCGCCGTCCATCGCCTCCTCCGTCTCGGCGAGCACCCCGCTCACAGCGAAAGGTCGGCGGCTCGCGCGGCGTGGGTCCTCTATGCGCTCTTCTCCGTTGGCTACGGGCGCGTCTCCGCCCACGGCGTACCCCTCGCCCACCCTCGGTTTTAGCTTCAGTGCTGACGGAAAAGGGGCAAAAGGTACGAATGCTCAGCAGCTGCGCCCATTCGACGCGCTCGTGAGCTTCCTCCCGTGCGGCGTCGAGGACAAGGCGCTGCTCAAGCATGCCGTACTCGTCAGCACGCTCGGGGCGCGGTACCTCGCCTCTCCCTCCTCGCCGGCGTTTTCTTCCTCATTAAATGCATCTTCGCCATTCTCTTCATCGCCTTCCCTTACTTCCTCGGACGGCGCGTCGCATGCGCCGCAGAGCCTCATGAAAACACCGAGCAAGCGCCTGAGCAGGCGCTTCTCCCTCCTCGCGTTCGCCTCACACAACAACGAAACGAAAGAGGCGAGCATGAACAACGCGAGCATGAAAGAAGCGCTAGACGCAAAATCCACGCCCCGCCCCGCGCATATAATCCACGTCCTCCCGCGCACCGCATTCGCACCCGACGCGCGCCTCGTGCAGGGCATCGAGCATTTCCTGCGCACATTTGCGCAGTCGCACTCGGCGTCCCTTCACTCCTCTTTGTCCTATCCTTCTTCAGCCTATTCCCAATCTAAACCGCACGGGATCACGAAATCGCATTCCCTCGGGCCGTCGTACGACGCGAAGCACTCCGTTGGCGCAGCGCACTCACACTCCCTCGGCCCGTCGCATTCGCACTCACTCGGCCTGCCGTACCAACAGCAACATGCACAACAACACCAACGCATACAGGACACGCCGCAGCCGAAGCCGCGCCCGCGGTCGTTCGCGGCGTTCGGCGCGCTGGGGGCGCTCGTCGAGGCGGAAGCGCAGGCGGATGTAGACATGAGAAGAGGTGGTGGGGTGCAGGCGCCGGCGCCTGTGTACACGGGCGCCCGCCCGCGCGAGAAGAGCGCGTTCGGGGATGGGAAAGCGAAGGAAAAGGAAAAGGAGAGGGAGAGGGAAGACGAGAAGCAGCGCGGAGACGAGCAAGCGCCCGCGCTCGCGCTTGTGCCGTTCCTCCTCGCGCCCGGGGTGTTCGGCGCCGCGCTGAGGCCCGCTACGAATCTCCCAGCGCACGCCGCTGCGCAGCCAGCGCAAGTGCAGAGCATGAGCACGGGCGAGGCGCTCCTCCTCGGCGCGCTGGATGATGTAGGCGCGGGCGCGGGGCGGCGGGTGTGGGTCGGCCCGGGGGATGTGCGTATTGCGCTTGGGGATGTACGGGCATCTACATACGTGCCGTCTGTGGGGACTACACCGAGTCCGCCGGAGATGGAGCGCGGGGCCGAGGTTGGTGCGGCTGAGGTGCGGGACAAAGCTCAGCTTCGTGTGGGGGACGCCGGGCCGGGCGGTGCGATGGTGGGGAACGGGGTGGGACTGATGGTGGGGAAGACCCCGCCGGCGGTGGTGGAGAAGACGTCGGTGGTGGAGAAGACCGCACACGAGGAAACGCCGGCGGCGGTGGAGAAAATGGGTATGGAGAAGACGGCGGTGGAGAGGACGGCGACAGAGAAGACGAAGCGCGTGCGCCCGCCGCTCGCACAGCTGCCTACGCCGCCGGACAGCGCGAGTGGAAGTGGGGAGAGCGCGGAGGAGAACGACGACGGGGAAAACGCTCCTGCGGGGAAGGAGAGAGAGGCGGGGCGCACGAGGCGGGGCAGGCCCGCGCCGCTTGTCGTGGCTGTCGGCGCGGCGAAGGAGGAGAAAGTCGGCGTGGAGGGTGTGGTGTTCCCGCGTGCTCATGCTTCACCGATCACACCGCGCTCGCCGTCCTCTCCTACAAGCGCCACGAGCCCTATAACACCGACAACACCAACAACGCCCACGACGCCCTCCTCGCCTACCTCCTCTGCGTCCTTCGGACTCAGCGAGGACGAGCACGGCACCCCGCGCCCGCGTGCCCGACGCGCGCACCGCCCCGCGCCGTCGCCGCCCGTGGCGCAGAGCGCCGTTGCGGTACTCGATGCGCTAAGACGCGTGGGCGGGGAGAGGCCCGAGCGTGTGGGGCCTGCTGCTGTGGATGAACGCCCGGCGACGGCGCCGGCGGGGGTTGCGGTGGGGAAGGACGCGGTGGTGCGCATGGAGGAGGCGGAGGATGCGGTGCGCGATGCGAAGCTGAAGGAGGAAGAGGGGAAGGAGGACAAGCAGCGCGCAGAGACGCCGCCCGAGCCGCCGCATATGATCACGCTCACGTCGCCTACTGCCGCGTCGTCCTCCCCCTCTCCCTCCCCCGCCTCTTCCTCTTCCCCCTCCCTGTCAAATACTCCCATGCGGCGCGCCACCCGCTCAGCATCCGGCTCTCGGTCAGGCGCGCGGCCGCCGCCCTCGGCGTACCGGGCAGTGGAAGCGGAGCCGCGCCGCCCGCGCACGATACATGTGTCAGACGCGCATCGTGCGCGGGTGGGCGGGGCGTCGGCGTCGGCGTCGGTGCTTGATGTGTTGAGTGGGGCGAAGGGCGTCGGAGCGGGTGTGGATGGGAAGGGGGAGGGCAAGCGCACGAGGGGCTTGTCCTTTTCGGGTGCGCTGCGCCGGATCGCGGGGTGGGGGCGGGAGAGGGTGCGGTGAGCGTTGGGGGTCGTGGTGTGGTGCGGTGACGGCTACCATGTGATGGTGGTGCGCACTGGTCAGCGTTTGAACGTGGGTAGGTGCACATGGACACGGACACGGACAGCGATAATTCGCGGCGACGGACTGTGAGTAGCGGACATTTGACTAGGCCGTCTACGCTGCGTCTTGCTGCTTATGTGCGTGCGCGTGCACGTTGTGGTACTTCGTCTTCTTTCTCTCCCCAGAATTCATCTTCATCGTTTCATTAAAAATGTGCACGTTCCTTTCTCTCTTTTTTGGGCTGCTTTTTTTTACGTCAGTGTACGCGTACATCTCTCTATCTCTCTATATATATCTCGCCACTCTCTTTTCATTCATTTTATTCCTTGGTTTTTCCAGTGTCATTCCTTTTTTACTTAGAACATCTACCAATCTCTCCCTTCCTTTCTCTGTCTCATCTCTATCCATATCTCCAGCCTACGTAATTATTCGCATCCACCTCTACCTCCGCTCTATGCCAAGTACATCCATCCCTATTTATGGCGCACGCCGCTACCGATCCATACCATTCTCCATACATACACACTGCGCGCCGTGCGACGGACTGGACGCTTGAACGCTGTAGAGCACTTGTACGCTTCGTATATAGCACGCGCGCGTGGGTATCAGGGAAATTTTGATATCGGTATATCGGTGTATGTAGTTTGTTGTATGTATAGCACACCATCTCCGTAGAGTGAAAATGAAATTTCTTTCTTGTTCTATTGCGCTGAGTGATGCAGTGCACACTTGTTAGAAAAGCTCTTTTCGGGTGAGAATTGGAATATACAAATTTACTACTAGGCTGTGTCAAAAGCAATCGGCGAGAGGGGCGGGAAGTGTTGTACTTGTCAAATTTGTGGACAATGAAAGCGCGGGCTGTTTACTACAAATATCCACATTGTCACTGTTGCATGGCAATTTTCTACGGTTATACCGGTGGGATTGGAGGCTTTCGGACTTGCTCTATCTCTCCGTCCAATTTTGCTTTCAAAGAATCTACGCTGTTGAATGCATGGTCCGCTTGTTTCAGAAATGCCCTGACGAATATCCTGTCTGTGTCCTGTGGTAATTTGTCAAATCTCGTTTTAAGTGGCTGGTGCAGGTTATTCTCGATGGTGATACCGTCTTCAATATATAAGCTGGGGTTGCATTTGTCCTTGATTGCCGCACATATGCAGTCCTTCCAAAGATTCCAGGAAGGCGTGTTGTTGGGAATTAGCTCATCAAGGATTCCTTCGGGCTCTGCTTCTTTGAATTTAAAGCACGCCATTGTGAATGCCACAGCAGCAGACCATCTGTTGCAAGTAAATTTGTAGCATGCCGGCTTGCGTCCTATGAGCTTGAAAAGGAGTTCTGTTTGCATTTCTTCGCGGTCGAAAGAGGCAAGGTACCCGTTGCAGATCCATGACATGGCGAGTGTGGAAAGGAATAAGACTTGGCCAACTAGCATACCTTGAGGGATGAGAAAGAGCTGGAAGAGAAATTGGGTAAACACGAGAATAGAACAGAGCCCAATGCGAAAATATCCGGGATCGTCCTTGTAGTTCAAGCGGAATCTGGAATAGAGGATGGTGCTAATGATGCGCTCTGTGCCCCGTAAAAGGATGATTGACTTCGTATCCCATAGAACCCCATCACCGCGGGGGGATCCATCTAACGGCTTTGTCAGTTCAAGAGAAAGTTTTCCCCCTCCAAGGACCGCCAAGGTAATTCCGTTTGCGCCTAACCCGTACAAAATCATTGAGAACGAAAACCAGTCACCATAAAGTGCTGCCAAGATGCATGATGCTATAGAGAAAAGGATAGTGGCAATGATTCCGACCATACCGGGAAAATTTAAAGGTTTAAAATGTCCCCTTGGGACCGTTGAATCCGGGCCCCAATCTTCCTCTTTTCCGTCTTCGAAATCAACAAGCGTGATAACAATGTCTCTATGTTTCTCATCATATTCAACAGGTGGGCCGGGGGCGGGTTCTGGTAATTGCTCGATCATCTCGGTCGTCGCTTCTTTAGTCCCCGGCTGAAAGGTACCATCCATAGGCAAAATTCCCTTTACTTCAATTTTGGTGTCGCAGTAGAGCGCAATTAAGTAGGATAGGTGGCCCGTCTTTGGGAGCTGCGTTCCTGAGTACACCCCGGTGTAGCGTGGACCAGACTTTGAGTCGAGTTCAACTAACTTCTCGGGCTTGACACTGTTACCGGGGAACAAACCGTCCCAGAACGTTGAATCAGGGAGCATACCATATTTCTTGGCGACAAAATAGCTGCCGGGCGAATTGTACCAGCCCATCCAGCGCCGGCCCGGCATGAGGTGGACGCTGTTCATCGCGGCAAAGGACTCTTCCCCACCAAAGAACCCGGCGATGCCAGACGAGTCGAGGTCGAATCGCTGCTTGTTGATGTGTGGATGGAGTATTGGGAATCGCATAGGGGCAATCTTTGTGGTGTCACAGAGAGAGGAGAGGAAGAGGTATGGCTACAAGGGCACGTCGCAGATAGTGATAGCGGATATATGAGTGACTTGACGCTTCCCAGATGGGTGGTAGCTCACGCGAATAGTACAGCGCGGTCTGTATCCTCCTTTTGTACATAGTACCGTGGTAAGATCTTCACATTATCGTATTGACTGCTGTAAAACAGGAGGATTCCAGCTGTCAGATCATTGACTTGATGATGATGTCAGTGATGCGGCGCACCGCATGACTTGACGGGCGCTTACCAGGCGCCTACTATTCCAAACCGTCCTTGGGGTCATGCCAGAGGCAAAATTTCAGCAGTCATCATTGAGCTTGAATTCTGCCGTATAATAAGGGCCTCAAGAACTAGAATCTGCCAAAATTTGACGTTCTGCCTAGGTGTATTTCCGCCTCTATTCAAGACGTGCAGGCTGCAAAAATAGGCTGATATGAAAAATGTGCACACCTTTTTTATTTGGTTCCTATCGTGTGCCATGCTGTGTGTATTGCGGATTCTCCCAGTGATGAAGGACACAAAAATACAAGGGTGCCAGTGCATACTTTACTAAAATATCAAGACCCCATCACATCCCGAACTCCTGTCATACACTCCTGTCATACTGTTCTTTACCCGCGGAAACCTGAAAAGATTGAACAAACGTCCCGTGCAGCGTTCCGTCGACATCGACGCTACACTTCGATGGCTCCTGAGTACTAAGTCCTGATGCAGCAAATAGTGCTTCAATTGTGCTCCGGCTAGCGATGCGCGGTGCGCTCGGTGAAGGTAGAAAGTCAGAATTGTCGTCACTAAGCCAGAATGGAGCGAGTGTGAGTAGTACAATGTTGGTGGAGACGATTGCAGAGGGCATACATAGAGGGTACGTGGCACATGCGTCTGTCGGACTCTGAATATTTGAAATAGCGGACTCTGAATGGATCTCGGCCCCTGGCCAGTGGCACTGGCTGCTTCTGCTCGCCGCTCGCTGCTCCGATCCATCCGGCTTAGCTATCTATATCTATACCTGCAATAAAACTACATACACCCACACTAGCTGAGTTACATTCGTTTTTATTTACTGAGCGAGGAGTTATATACGTATGACCCTGCAGCAAGGATGGCGTGTGACTAATACTAATAGCTATCGTGCGGCGGGCTTCAGGCAGCGCGGTGGGACGGGATCGATTAATCTTCTGAAAATGTATGAAGTCACGGCTTGCTTTCTCCTCAGAGTCTTTCTCAAGTATACCATTGCCACCCTCATCACACAGTCAAATCCGAGTCTTTTCATTCCGCTGGAGTGCTTGGGTGGGTTGAACCTTCCGAGCTTGTCTCTACTTACGCTCTTACTTCACCCAGTTTTTATAAGATCTTAAGTGTCCCACAAACATGGATTAAATGCCTCGCTGAACCAGTGATCTCTATCAACGCCTAGAGCGCGCAGAACTCGCGAATAAGTATTCAGGGTGGCTGTGGGAGCGCACCGGCAGGGCTCACCGGATCAAGTCCATAATTAGAAACACGTTTTCCCGATGTGGACGCCGTGCCGGCGTGCTTCGGACTTCTAAGTTCTGCAGCTCCGCTAAATTATGTATCAGTAATTTGTTTATAAGCCTGAGAGTTAGGCCACTATATTTTTCCAGTTTCCCTACTATCTCGTTGTGGTTATGTCAAGTGTGGTTATGTCAAGTTAATTTAGCCGTCAGGTGTTCGCTTTTTTATGATGCTTCTAAAGCCGACGCATGCCGCTTCCTCGAACGCGCATTGGATTTGGAAGAGATCTCCGAGTACTGTATTACCTTGGGTAGCTATACATAGTGCTGACTCCCTCGATTAGTTCCTCGGATGATATTCACTTCTTCATATTCGGAGGAGGAAATGATATCGGTATTACACGGTGCATCTTTTAAAAATGTAAAAAATAGGCTAAACTCTCCCATAAGGAGAGGTTATTTCTCTTTAAAAAACCAGTCTAATTTCTAATAGTTGATTAGTATTCTAGTATGCTGCTCTTAGAGTCAAAGCAGTGCTGAGATTTGCTTGTTGAATGCTGAGCAATTAATTCATAACGCTCTTATAACATGTACTACCAATAATGTGCAGAGCATAGACTCTTTTTGAACATTCATTGTCCGTCCAGACCGAAAGCGCAGTGTATAAGTAGGGATAGAACCCTACTTGGTCTACCCCAAGCTTCCGTCTGCTAAATCTCTACGATATCACATCATTGCATATTCATGGACTCATTCACTATAACACCGCCTGTCTCGGAGATTCCACCTGTCAACGAAGAGCCATCACGCAGCGGTAATCACCTCTTATGCGTTATTGCATAACGGACAATAATGCACTTGACATCAATTCAGATTGTGCGTAGTTCGCTGTCTCTTCATCTAGTAATTCATTAGTACCGTACTGATACCTTCATTTACATACTTCCAGTATCAGTCTTCTGCTAGACGTTTGACAAGGAAACAAATCTTCGGGCTTTTACTGTATGCTATATATTGTCGAAGACACACTACTCGGATTGACTTCTGAGCTAAGTGCAAGTCAATCGAATGGAATAGGCTCACAAATATCGGACTATTGAGCTGATGATTCAGGATTTTCTCTACGTGTCATACTGTGGCTTTTTGATGCAATATCTTTTTAATGTAATACCAGTCTCGAGAGTCCACACACAGGGGCGTTATTGTGAATTCCGTCTGTGCGCCCGGGCAGCAGCCCGGCTACGGGGTACATGCTACCACGGGCAGCTAGCAATATCACTACATGCACCGTGTCAGTCTTGCTACATCGCTACCTCGCTCCTCATATTGTCTGCATGCTTGTCACTATGCCGTGTCACCACGTCAAAAAATCTTATGCATTATCGTCGTACATCCGCACTTCGCCCACCTTTTCAGCTCTGATGTATGTTTACTTGTCAACTTCTCTGCATTCGCTAGAGGTCTGTAGCACGCATGTAGGCTTACCTCAAAATACAGAAAACATGTTCTTCTCCGCGCGATCGGTCATCAACCCGAACCTGTTGGAGAGAAGTAACCTCAAAAATTTCAATCGTTAACGTACTTCACGCCGACGAGAAGGAAATGCTGCCCACTTGTACTTAAAGGCCATCGCCGCTGCATTGTAGGCTCCAATCAGCAATTTACCTAGAACCTCCAGACTCAAGACATATACCATGGACACGTTCATCTCCACAACGCCCTCTACCGAGCCCGAGACGCTGTACGACGACGAGGAACCATGGCGCAGCGGCAGTGTCTTCTGAGGCGTCAAAGACCGGTATAAGTGAGCGCATGTAGCGCCTACCAGCTTGGGGACAACATAGACCTTTGTGAGTGCTTTCTCTGGCGTCTGATGGAACGTAGGCATGCTCACCTTATATCTAGATATATCCCGCAATTCTCAGAAATAAAATAAAACAAAGTTTATACTGGAGGGTGGCGTCGTAGAGGAACTTATGGCGGTCCGGCGAAGATACGACGAATATACAGTGTGTAGTTGATTGAAGAGATGGCTGCAAAATTGGATCGGTGACAGCGACTAAGATTCATGCATGAGTTCGCGGGACTAAATTTCCAGTAAACCAGTGAAAGTTAAACGAGCCGGGTCTCTGCGTGTATTTGATTTGAGTAAGTACAGAGATAAGAAAAAACGATGGCGAGGAGAAAAGAGAGGAGCATAGGCCAGATAAATCACATCGACGGGACATTCGATACACGGAAGAAGTCCATAGGTGAACCAAAGGCCAATCAATGCCGCTCGTGTGCCTTACACCATCATGGCCAAGTGTCAAAAAATTCTGAGACAATACTGAGTCCAAAGTTGACCAGTCAGCAGGCCAGCTAGTGATGACTGAGGTAACGAATTTCCAGAGCCTTTTACGAGCGAGGGGATGTGATGAATGAAACTCGAACAGAGTAAATCAGATTGGTGCCCCGGTAACTTTAGGATAACGCTACGGGCGGGCTTCCGCTAATTCTGACGTGATCTGTGGGGAAGTTTTATGGGGTAGAGAAGATTGATATGCGTCTGTGTGCCCGTGGGGTATGTAGCACAGTAGCAGTGCCACCCCCGGATGCTGCGCAAGCGAATTTCGAAACCCGTTGGATGCATAAATCAAGATGCGGCGTCGGAAAAGAACTGCGGGGTTTCCATGAAATGCATCCATTATTATGTGGGGCTGGGGAATTTGCAGTTAGAGATTGTGGCGCACATTGCAGCCGGGGTGTGAAAGAACAATCGAAGTTGGATGGTGACGCGGACGGCAGGCACCGAGATAGAGGGGTGTGCGCGCCAGAATTCCAATGCCCAGGAGCATGCCGGCCGACTCGGACTCGCCTTCGAACACTGCATAAGCTCGCGCGCTCTTGACTCGCCCTGGAATCAAACTGATGTTCTGTGCGGCTAAGACCCACTCATAGACATACACGCTCACCGCTGACTTTGCTGCTTCATCCGCAGCGGCCGCTTCCTCCTTCGATCCCGCGATTCTAGGTAATGGATACACCAGATCAGGAAAACATCAGGTGTCCATTCATCGTCGCCACAATCTTCGCCAAACGCACGGTCGCAGCGCAGAGATGGGCCATTAGGACATGTAGCAGCGTGCGTGATGTTCGACGAAGCGACCAGCGGAATTCCGTACGGGCGCATGCAGGGAGGAGGATGTGAGGAGCGCCGCGCGACGGAATCCCGCCTGCAGCCCCTGAAATACCTGAAATTGAATTTCATAGAGCATTTGATAGACCGGATGCGGATGCCTTAGGGACCGGGGAAGCTGAGTTCAAATTGAGGGGTATGCAGCGGGGTCATATGAGCTTACTATTAATAGCCTTTCCGACGCGTCGCGTCCTCGTCGCGTCGCGCTCAAGCGCTCGTGTCTTGGCCCCGTCCTGCGTTATTAATTGCACTTATTGTCTTTATTTTCTATATAAACGCACTACTAACGGTTCAAAGCTTTCAGAAACTGTCCAATCAAAAATTTAATGAACTCAATCTTGACAATGGCGAATCGACAACTGTCCAGAAAGATAGCTAAAAATATGTATGTGCGCGATGTGATGCGCTCGTCGCAATCGAGAACATGTGTAACGTCGAATCCAACAATATGGAGGTTCCCTTTTCGCCTATACGGGGGATCTTCCTTCTTGCAAAATGCGGGGAATTCGCACATTTTGACAAGTTTCGATCGCTGTCGCTACCCCGCCCCCGCATTGACCCCACATTTGAAGCCCAGCTGTTCCCTGGCTGTTCCGCTCGGAGGACCGTACCCCGCATTCTCTGACTGGCTGTGGCTTGCCCCAGTCATTGTAGTCATTATTTTTGACATAATCATAGATGACCCGTGTGCTGTTACGCTATTGGATATCGTCAAAGCTTGCAGAACTGGCGTTAGAAAGTGTCGCCTTTTAGCCTACTCTGAATCATGCTAGAAAAATCGCTCCTCGCTAACTCCTCACCTGCTTCCGTTTGAGCCTGAGATGTGCTTCCCCATGAGCCCATACGCTATCTACTGCCTGCTCACCACGGACATCTACGGAATACATACATATAGATCTTGTTCGACCGCGGTCAGCCAATCAAGCTTCGGCATACGGCGCGATGGTGCCTATTCTTCTCTGGGAGATTTCGGAGACGCGATTCCGCAAGCATCCACGCGAAAGAAACCCAGTGGTCTGGTGACTCTCCAGCATGTCTAATTCATTTATGCAGACCAATTCAATTTGACGCTTTTTTAGAGAGCTCAGAGCAGCTACATATTTCTGTACATTAATTATCAAATCGAAGGAGGTTTACCGCTCACAAACGGCGTTGGTTTATTTTAAGCACCGGTCTGGACGGGCCTTCCACAGTTTAATATTGTAGGTACACAAGGCCAAACAGAGCATCCGCACCCAGGCCTGATCGAGACCTTCGGCTGCGCCGCTGCGTACTCCTCCTCCTTCGGGCGCCCTATTCCTTCCGATACTCGCATGTAATCACATCTGGTGACTGAGGCTTGGCGACCAGCTCCTTAACCAACTTTGAATGCCCAGCCAGAGGCATAGGCATCGCAACTGTGTGTCATGGCCTCCAGCAAAGCTACTGACGAATTTTGGCGAGCCCATGCGTCGCGAAAGCAGAAAAAAAAACCAACAGAGATTTGATTGATCTGTATCGATAGCAAATCGATTTGAAGTGGTGAATAGGGCAGGAATAGGGGGCCTAGGCGATCTCAGAATCTAGGTATCGCATCTAGACTTCATGCGCTCAAGCTGTGCAGTGTGCCTACTCACCTGACCGGCCTCCGCTTGTCATTTCTTGAGAATAGCCATCATATCTAGACGAATCTTGGACGAATCGGTGGACGGGGCGCAATCAGCGTACCGTGTAAGCAGACCAGACCCTTCGGGCTCCGAACATTGGCCAATGTCTCGAGTGTGTCACGAGTTCGCACCCTATCGCTGGATCTGTATCCACCTGCATCATAGGCTGCTCTTTCTATATAAAGCCCCGTGTCGCGCTCTCCAATTCTACATACCACAACTACCACAAGATGTCCGCCCAAACCATCCCTAACCTTGTCCTTCCCGCGACGCAGAAGGTCGCCATCATAGCGACTGCCGGAGCCCCCGTCGAGATCAAGGACCACCCCGTGAAGTCTCCCGAGGATCTCGCCCCCGGCGAATGTCTCCTCAAGATGCTCTGCACCGGTGTCTGCCACACAGACTTGCACGCCGCGCTCGGTGACTGGCCCGTCAAGCCCATAACGCCCCTTATCGGTGGCCACGAGGGTGTCGGCGAGATCATCGCCATTGGCAAGAACACCACCAACAGCCCCGTCCAGCTTGGCCAGCGCGTCGGTGTCAAGTGGATCGCCAACTCGTGCCTCAACTGCGAGCAGTGCCGCAAGGGCTACGAACAAAGTACGTCGCGTCCGGTATCTGGTGTTGAGCTCATATTGATCCGTTATGATTAGATTGCCACAATGTCAAGTTGAGCGGATACACCATCGACGGCACCTTCTCGCACTACCTCGTCTCATACGTGCACTGTGTCACCCCCATCCCCGACGGCATCAGCAGTGAGGCCGCTGCCTCCATTCTCTGCGCTGTACGTGCATTTTCCATGTCTCCTTTTCTTCCGTGGCTTACTGGTTTCCTCATTAGGGTGTTACCGTTTACCGCGCACTGAAATACAGCGAGACGACCCCCGGAGACTGGGTTGTCATTCCCGGTGCTGGTGGAGGACTTGGCCATCTTGCTGTCCAGTATGCCAAGTACATGGGTCGCCGTGTAATCGCCATCGACGGTGGTGAGGAGAAGCACAAGCTCGTCATGGAGCTCGGCGCCGACCACTGGATCGACTTCACCAAGTCCAAAGATATCGTCGGCGACATCAAAAAGGCCACTGGAGGATACGGTGCACACGCTGCCGTCGTCACCACCGCCTCAGTACGTCTCGCATCTTCCTCCTCTATATCCCTTATTCATTACTTCTCAGTCATCGGGATACACGCAAGCCATCGACTACCTGCGCGAGAACGGCCGCTTGATGGCCGTCGGACTCCCCGCGGACGCAAAACTCGACGCGTCGATCTTCTTCACTGTGTTCAAGTCGATCACCATCCACGGCTCGTACGTCGGTAACCGCCAGGATGCTCTCGAGGCTATCGCCATCGCCGCCTCTGGCGCCGTGCAGTGCCGCTACGCGACCAAGAAGCTCTCGGACATTGCCCAGTGAGTCTCGCCGTTACATCCTACTCTCTAATGTGTGCTGACAACGCTCTGTAGGGTTTACGACGACATGGGCAAGGGAAAAATTGCAGGCCGTATCGTTTTGTCCATGGACTAAGCGTGTATCGATCCCTGCTTGTATATCTGGAATTTCTTTCTTCGCGGTGGAATCCATGGAACAACGTAATGTATCGTAATATATATGTAGAATAGAAAATGCAAAGGTGTACAGTCTAAACAATATCACGTTGAATTTCTTGTATTCTCATCAGAGTGGGGCAGTTGCTGGAAATTCTGTGTTGTTTCATTCCCTTCCCTTTCACCATTTTTTTTGTGTGGATGGCGCGACGACGTCATTCAAGTGTCATTATATGGAGCTAAGCCTGTCACTGCCAAAGTCTTCTTTGGAAGCATCGACGGCTACCACTGTGCAAAAAATAGGTAGGACAAAAAAGGTGTGAGACGCAGCAAAATGTCCTACCTAAGTACGAAAATATTTGACCTTTGTCTTGCCTTTGCCAAAATATTACTACCTTGTTTTTTTTTTTTTACAGTGCGTCCTGGACACCCCACCTTTTGTCACCCCGGAATGCCTACCGCCATCCAACCAAAGTCAAAGCCTACCACTCTCCGCCCACTCATCGTCGGCTCTTCCACGGGGCCAGAACCACCCTTCCCCCTGCAGATGGAAGGTGAGGTCGTCCACGGCTACGGACGTGGCTCCAAAAACCTAGGCACTCCAACAGCCAATCTCCCCATCGACAACGAGCTCACACCATGGATTGCTGATATCCCATCCGGGGTATACTTTGGCTGGGCATCCCTACGCTTCCCGTCGTCGTCGACATCATCACACGACACTACCACGGCCTCACACTCGGGGTTCATGCTACATCACATGGTGATGTCGATCATGTCCAACAAGTTCTACAACAACAAGAAGCGGTCAGCGGAGGTGCATGTGCTCAACGAGTTCAAAGACGACTTCTACGGCGCCGAGATGCGGGTGCTGCTCACCGGGTTCATCAGGGAGGAGAAGGGGGATTACGCTGACGAAGAAGAGCTGATCGCGGACATCAAGCTGGACTGCGAAGTAGCTCGCAGGAGCTTGGATCGCGAGGCTTAGGCCTTGCGAGAGATGGGCAGGGGCACGCTGGATGGGAGTTGGTTAGTACGTGAAAGAGCAGATGCGGGATCGGGGTAGGCGTACAGTGGCAATATCACATTGAGTTTCTTGTATCCTGATCAGAATGATGTGGTGTGATGTGGATGTGCTGGAAACTTTGTCGATTCCCTTCCATCCTTTGCTGTGTGTGGATGGCGCGACGTCATTCAAGGGTCATTATGTACGGAGCTAAGTCACTGTCAAACTCCTCTTTTGAAACATTGACGGATTTGCACGCTTGTATACATACACGTGCAAGTCCACTTACCTTATCTTGAAGGTCGGCATCTAAAGTAATCCGCTCTTAGAATGAACGTTCGCTGAGCGCTCCAAATGAGGCAACTAGAAGGAAAAGTATTGGTCTGAGCTAAAATGCCTCACCAGTCCAAAACAAGTGCAGGATACACTGGATGCGTTTACGATGTACGATTGAAGAGTGCCACAGGAATTCTTCAAAAACCTGGAAAACGTATTGGCATGATATCTAATCATTACCGGCAAGATTACCTCAGTATGAGGGCCGGTACTGCTCGCGTACCGAACGCGTACCTACACGCCACATGTTGGGTAAGTGGTCAAACGCTTTCATCTAAGCCGCACAAAAACTCTGTCAGAAAATAAAATTATGACATGTTACCCCTTGAGAAACAAATAATCTAAGAGCAAATGCGCTCTTCACCTCCGAGGTCCGCAAGTGTTCCTATTTTTACGCGCTCTTATAATAGTGATCTGAATTCACACGGTTATCAACGTACCTCCGTGACGCGCGTTTCCTTTTTCAATGCTCGCGAATGGAATTGCACATGGTTGCCTCCAGCACTCATGAAGAATTGCTCAGGTGATTCCCTCAAGCTCCTTCTCTCCTCGTGAATTATCTGAGTCGAAGGTTTGACGTGGGACTGGCGCATCTGGATACACAGAAATGTTCGTAATGGACAGCTAGTCTGCCACGGCACTGGCCCTGTGGGCTACCTTTAGCGTCAGGATAAATAGCAAAGACGTCCCGGGTGAGTGCCAGGATCTCATTCCTACCTTGAGCACTATGTTGATCTGGATGCGGTTTTTCTTGCTCCTCACCGCCTGCCTCGTGTCCCAGGCAAGCCTGGTCACAACGATTCTTGATGCCTTAGAAAGCGCAGTGGACTGCGCCTCGTGTCATACTCTCTTAGCGGTTCTCCAACCCATAGCATTTCTCGGCGACACCATTTTCTCGGATGCTCTCATCGGTGTCTGCGAAGCCAGTGGGGTATGCCCTTGTTTTATTATCCATCATCAGCTCTGTCTGATTCCGAGGACACTCGTAAGGCGGAGGACGACGACGTTTGTCAAGGACTCTTATCCGAGCAGGGCCCCATCATCGCGCACGATCTGCGCAGCATCTCTGCCCTCGGCCAGACGGCGACGAAGTTCTGTGATACGCTTCTCGGACTCTGCCAGGCGCCGGCCGTGAATCCGTTCACGGTCACCTTCCCTAAGCCCGCGCCCACCAATCCTAAAGTGTTCACCTCGACTGGGAAGCCGCCGTTCCAGGCTGTTCATTTCAGCGACGTCCACATAGACCGCTCCTATACTGTGAGCACACTATTTTGTATTGTGTGCACGCCAGTTTCTCACTTGGGGTTCTAGCCGGGATCCGAGGTCAACTGTACCAAGCCTATCTGCTGCAGAAACTTCGCCGATCAGACAGGCCCGGTTGAGGTCCCCGCGCCGGCCATTGCAAGCCTCGGATGTGACGCCTCTACGGCCTTGTCCCAGTCAATGCTGAAGGCGGTCGCAGCTGAAAACACCCTGTTCTCTATTTTTACGGGTGATGTCGTTGAGGGTAAGTGCTAACTTTGATCGTGCCACAAGATGTCTATTTATATTGAGTCCTTTTCCTTGTGATTGTCTTTATGCAGCCGCGGTGTGGCTGGTCAATCAATCGTGAGTCCATTTAGCTACAAATGCTTTGCGGCCGTACTAAATTTATTTGCTGCTCCACATGTAGACATAACACGTTCGACCTGCAGACATTCAATAATGAGATGGCGCAGTTCGTCGATTCGCCGGTGTTCCCTGCGATTGGTGAATTCTTTTTGTATTCCGCGGCTTCTTGGAACCTGAATAAAAACTTTTAGGAAACCAGTAAGATGTTATCTCACTATCACAGTGATCAATCCATCAACCATATAACATCTCCAGTGAAGCCGCCCCAGTAAATGCTTTCCCAAGAAACACAACAAGCGGTGAAAGCGCGCAATGGGTCTTCGATACCCAAAGTGCTGGATGGAATGTACGTATATATCTCCTCTTTGATTACTTTGATTCGTCATCGACTCTCTCGATCCTCAGCAATGGATAGGAACCACGGCATCGGGAGAGGTGCAGCACATGTCTGGAAGCTACTCTGCGGTTGTGGCAGGGACCAATCTTCGGTTCGTGGATCGCTTTATTTCTCCCTCTCGAAATATGACAGCTGATCATGTGTTTGATAGAATTATCTCTCTGAATACAATTTATTGGTACAAAGACAAGTGAGTTTTACATACACGTATACCAGATTTTTTTTTTCATATTCAATCATCTCCATCCTCTCTCAGCTTTTGGCTGTACGACAGTGACTCCCTCCAGTAAGTATTGCGTCGGATTGGTTTATCATTCATATCTTCATCCGCATTCTATGGAGGCCCGATCCAAATGGCGTCATAGCATTTGCAGTGCAGCAACTGCAAGCTGCAGAAGATGCCGGTCAGCGTGCGTGGATCATTGCTCATATGCCGCCCAGTAGTGGGGACGCGTTTCACGACCAGGTGAGTATCCTTCGCCATATCGCAACGGTACAAAATCTCGGAGCTCATCATACCTCAAGTCAAATTATTTCGATCAAATTGTTCAACGCTACAAAAATACCATTGCGGCTCAATTCTATGGCCACTCTCACGTTGTAAGCCCCTTATTAATAAATATAAAAATCTGTTCACAGATGGGATTCTATAGGACGAATTCGCCATCGCATACTCGAATTACAGCAACCAAATTGCCGCAAATGCTGATAGTTTCGCTTGGATTGCGCCCTCCTTGACACCGAGACGTACGCTGTTTTCTATCATCCATTTGGTAGGCTTCATGATTTTTCGCAGAGGCCAATCCTACATTCCGTATTTACGACGTCGATCCCGATACGTATGAAATTATGGACTCACGCACCTTTATGAGTATGCATTTTACCTATTCGATGATCCATAGATTAACTAAGGCCATATTGCAGGTGATATGTCGGACCCCAATTTCCAGATATCTCGTGAGCGAGATTTTACTGATTAGTTGCATCCCTCCGAAGCTCACTGAGGGTGCCCCGATAAGCTGTCTGGGAAATGGAGTATAGTGCTCGCGATACTTACGGCCCTGTAATTGGCGGATGGCCTGCTAACCAGTCACTGAGCCCCGCATTCTGGCATCAAGTGACGGAGGCGTTTGAAACCAACGACGCTCTCTTCCAGCAATATATTTCACTCAAAACCCGAGGCGTTGGTGTCACTCCTTGCACCGGTACCTGCAAAACTACGACTATATGCAATTTACGAGCTCTCCGTGCTGAAAATAGCTGCGTATGTAGTCGTAATCTTGACCTGGCTCACTGGCCTACGATACTCATCTTGATCTTTCAATAGAATGTGGCTACCCCGGGGATAAACTTCCGTCGCTCGGAGTTGAGTGCTCGCACCACACGCGGAGAGGCGGATCACTGCGAGGGAACTGGTGTTAGCTCAATTCTCAGAAAGGCCGCCTTGAAAGCGGTGAGTATAGCTTTAGCCTGATTGATATTCGGAGAAATCTAAGACTACTCCCATCGTAGCAGAGCTCAAAATAAATCTGTGCTCTTATGGGTAGGTAGTTACTAGTAGATTCATTCGAGTACTCTACCACTTTCAAGAAAACATGACTCGCATTATTTTCAAGCCACTACTTCAAGAATACAGCATGTTTTCAATGCAGAAGGTCAGATATTGCTCCTACGTAGTAGGTTCAGACTCGTTAATACAGCGTCGCTGTACAAGTTGTTAGAAAGTTGTTCCGTGCTCAGTACCAGCCTCGGCAACGACCGACCCTCTCTGAGCGGAGCTTCAATCTATTCGGCTTCTTTCCCGGACAACTGGTCTTCTCAACAACACCTTGAACAGCACCTCTCCCGCAGTTTTTGTGCTCGAGTTTCCGTCCATGAATCAGCGCGATTTTGATCACTGTTGAACGTTGAGATATCAACTAACTTGAGAGTTATTCCAGTGAACGACGTCCTATAATAGCCCTACGCAAGTCAAGGAAAGCCCGACGAATACATACTGCGCTACTACTCATTATGAATATCCAGTCGTATTTGTCCTCCCAATCTCCCGATTTCCTTCTGCCTCTATCCAAAAAGGAACACGTTGGTTGCTCTTTATCACATGCATGTCAATACATGGCAATCTAGCGCCCAAATGAACGTACCTCTCCCTCCAGTAGTCAGAGCTCTCGTCAAGGTGGCGTTCAACGTTCTTTGAAACTAGGTTACCACTCACAACCTCGATTTCACAGGTCGCGATAGGTCGTAATCCATATGATGAGGCTTCTGGCAATAACACTAGCGGCTCTGGCATCACGAACGTGAACCTAGATGAACAGACAAAAGCTTGCGATTGAGTGTGCGCTTCCGGCGCCGAGAATCTTGGCACACACGTTATTGGATACTCCCCGGCCTGCGGTCGTTCAGCTACAACTTAAAGGCAAGAACTCTTTCAATGGCAGTAGAGGAAGTGTCGGCCCCAACGACATGCTGATTTGGTTCCGATTTGCGTTTCTGCTTGCTGTCGCAAACTTCGCCCATGCGAGCGTTGTTTCCAGCATCTTGGACGGCTTAGAGCAAGCTGTTACATGTGCTTCGTGTCATGCACTCCTGGGTATTCTGAAGCCAGTTGCTCTATTGGGGGATACTATCTTCTCGAACGCACTTATCGCTATCTGTCAGACGCTCAATGTACGTTTCATCCTCACCACTCTGAACTAAACTGACGTGTAATTTCAGGCCGAGGACGACGATGTCTGTAAAGGAGTGATTCAGCAACAAGGCCCCATTGTTGCCCATAGCTTGCGCCACATGTCTGTTTCTGGCCAGACTGCTACCAAGTTTTGCAACGCTTTGATCGGGCTCTGCGATGCGCCTTCTGTAAACGCGTATACCGTAACCTTCCCGAAAGCAGCCCCATCGACGCCCAAAATCTTCACTTCCAGTGGGAAAACGCCTTTCCGAGTTGTGCACTTCAGCGATGTGCACATAGACCGGTCGTACACGGTATGACAAAGTTCTATTCCCGTCCTCTTTCTGACGTTCAGTACAATATAGCCAGGATCTGAGGCAAATTGCACTAAACCAATTTGCTGCAGAAAGTTCGCAGACCAGACCGGTGCCGTTTCAGTTTCCGCGGGACCCGTCGGTAGCCATGGATGTGACACAAGCGGAACTTTGTCTCAATCCATGTTGAAGACTGTATCAGCTCAGAATACACTGTTCTCTATTTTCACAGGCGATGTCGTTGAAGGTGAAGTTGATTTTCGACATTCTGTGTTTGCATATATCTCTGATCGCAAATATTTTCAGCTTCGGTTTGGCTCGTAAATCAAACGTGCGGCCTACTCAGAATGCTTCTCACTGTGGTTTATTAACTGAAACTTGACGGTACAATACAGAGGTGTCACAACAGACCTCAAGCAGTTCAACGCAGAAATGGCCGCATACGTTAACTCACCCGTATACCCAGCAATCGGTTCGTTTGTCTCGTATTCAACTGGTATATAATTCGGATACTCAAGATATCGAATCATCTGCAGGCAATCAGTGAGTTGTTCTTCCCCTCTGAATTACTTGTTATTGACTGGCCTTGTCAGTGAAGCGGCTCCGATAAATAGTTTCCCAAGAAACACGACATCGACATCAACCACTGCACAATGGATATTCGATACCCAAAGCCAAGGCTGGAGCGTCAGTAAACTTCTGCGATGGATAGTCATTTGATGCTAAAATGTCGTTTGCAGCAATGGATTGGTACAGCGTCGGCCAGCCAAATCCAACATGTTTCTGGAAGCTACTCTTCGATTGTCTCTGGAACTAACTTGAGGTTTAACCTATGAATTCATCTGATGATCTCTTCTGACATGAACAATAGAATCGTCTCATTAAACACTGTGTACTGGTACAAGGACAAGTTCGTTCCTGTTTCTCTGTCTTTACTTTTTCCCAGAGATTTGATACAAATTTGATAGCTTCTGGCTCTACGACAGTGACAAAGTGCAGTACGTAACGGCACCTTAACCCTCCTGAACTCTCTTGAAATGCCGGCCGCAGACCGGACCCCAATGGAATTTTAGCATTCGCTGTCGAACAGTTGCAGGCTGCAGAGGATGCTGGTCAGCGCGTCTGGATAATTGCGCACATGCCTCCCAGCAGTGCTGACGCTTTCCATGACCAGGTAAAGTTCTCCTTTCAGACGCATTGAAAAACATTTAATAATATTCGAATTGCAGTCAAATTACTTCAATCAAATTGTTCAGCGATACCAAAACACTATAGCTGCGCAATTCTATGGGCATTCACATGTCGTAAGACGACCGTGGTCCATCTCTGTCGCATAATATTCAACGCTGAAACAGGACGAATTCGCGATTGCTTATTCGAATTACAGCAATCAAGTCGCCACTACCGCCAATAATGCGGCCTATATTGCCCCTTCGTTGACACCGAGAAGTCAGTCTTCTATATTTGAACCCAAAAGCCTATATGCTGATGCTTATACGTATTCCTCAGATGCAAACCCTGCTTTCCGCATTTATGACGTTGACCCCGATACATACGAAATCATGGATTCCCGGACCTTCATAAGTGTGTCATGTTCATATGAAATCATCGCGGTATTAAAACCCTCCCACCTCGACTAGGTGATATGTCAGATGCCTCATTTCAAACCGCACGTAAGTTCAAATGCTATCTGGATGTCTAAGAAATTGACTGAATTAAAATTCAAATAGCTGTCTGGAAATTAGAATACAGCGCTCGCGATCTCTATGGGGCTGCCATCGGTGGTTGGCCTACCACTCAATCGCTGACTGCTACCTTCTGGCATAAAGTTACAGAAGCCTTTTCTGCTAACGATTCTCTTTTCCAGCAATTCATTTCCTTCAAGACGCGCGGTTTCAACGTCGCTGCATGCACAGGAGACTGCAAGACAAAAGTCATCTGCAATCTGCGAGCACTTCGTGCTGAGAACAGCTGCGTATGACATTGTTCGCGTCCTTTCACTCACTATCTTGAAACTCATGAGCTTTTGCATAGAACGTTGCCGTTCCTGGGTTCAATTTCGGACGCCGCGAGGACGCAGTTAATGGATCTGCTCATCGTGGACATCGCGATCATTGTGAGGGCACGGGGTTGGGTTCCATATTCAACACTGTCGCTTCCAAGGTCTGCCATTCGTTCTGTCGGTCAAAAGGAGCTTGTGTTTACTTACTCTTCTAGGCTTTCGTCGATTCTGACTCCTTGCGTGAACGTCTTGAAGCAACGTATGCAGCTCTCCAGTAAGCCTATTTATTCGATATTTCAAAATTGACTGTGTATAATACTCACGATTTATCTTATTTATCTAACAAACAGGGCAGCCGAAGAAAAGGTATAAAGGGGCATTGGTTGAAGATCGAATATTGAACGGACCAACTCTTTTTGGACTCTTTAGGGGGCGCTATTGACCATTACATATAAATAATTAACTCGTTGCTTTCGTATAACGATTTCTATGTCTGTGTAGTGCTTTTTTTTGCCCAGCATGACAAAACATAAGCCAAGTTTTGGCTCAGTTCGTTCGACGTTGGCAGCTCATTAGGACAACGTTGGAACACTTTTAGAACACTTTGCGTTTGGAAGCGGATTAGTCATCGAACTCGGATTTGGCGGCGGAGAAATACCGCGTGTATTCCCTCCCACACCCTCCCCGATTCCTGATAACTCACTTCCCATACTTACTCCGCTTGGAGGTACCTCAACACAATACATACGATTGCGGCGTCATGAAGCCACATCAGAAGTGGCAGTGCAAGGATAGATGTGAATAAAACGCAGCAACCAATTGAACCTCTTGTTTCCACCCTTTCTGGCCCCCACTGCACCACAGATATACCCAAACCAATTATTGCATAAGGCAGGAGGAAATCGGTCAAGCCATGCCGAGACTACATCTCGCAGTTGGTGTGGCACTTGTCATTTGCAGTGCAACGAGCCTCTTGGCCTTGCTCGTGGCACGAGCTATGGTGAAGGGCATCCGCCTGCCAGAAGAGACTGGAGTTACGAGCCATAGATTTTTCGAGGTGATGAGGCCAGAGGACGTTGTTGATGGTTATCCAGTAGACGTGGAGAGATTTTGGAGTAGGGTACGTGGAGCGGAGCACGTCTTGCTATGATTTACGTTGGGCAATTGCAGATGCACCGGAGGAAATATTTCATTGCCATCCTCTCTGCCTTTTCTGTCGCCGTTACAACTGCAACACTGGGATTCTCAATTGGAGACGCAAGCAGCTATCTTATCACAATTTATGCTCTGCAGACCACATTTTCTCTCTACGTTCTTTTCCTTTCTTTATTCTCGATCAGGCAAGAGACACACAGGGAATCTGTTCTTCACCTTACTGCGTTGTCGACCCTAGCGTTTGCTCTCTTTGGCCTCTCTGCGATAATGCCTCTCCATGATGACACCAAGAACGGATCTATCATGTCCCTCCCGTGTTATACTCTAAGCATTATCTATGCAATTACATCGGCAACATGTTTTACAACAGCCCTCGGCCCTCCATTGCACTACCCTCCATCCAACATATACTCCGATGAAGTCACCAATTCTATCGTTAACCGTGAGGAGGTGAATGTTTGTGGTGCTGTTGGTAGGATGTTTCGTCATGCCCTCTTAAAATATATCTTACCCTCGATGCGTAGGTGCATCGCCCCTGGATACCTTATTATTTTCGTACACTACAAAGGTGATCCAGTGGGGGAATGCGTCATCGAGCCTTCAGATTGGCGATTTGCCTATCTTACCTGCTAATATGCGAGCCGTTTATAATTATGAACAGATGAAAAATACCTTGCACAACGTCTCCATGAACATCTTATCATGGAGTGGATTTCAAAGGAGTGGGCTCATTTTAGCCTTCCAGCTACTTCGCCTCAATATCTCCGTGTTTGCTTTACTTTTCATCCTTTCTACGATAATTCCGTTCACAGCCTATATCCCCCCATTTTTCCTGCGGAAGTTGGTGAACTCTCTTGAACACGACCCTGAACGGAAGGATAAGTCTTGGGGGTGGGTATACGTTCTCGGCCTCTTCTCTGGACAGGTTTTTGCGTACTTGAGTATGTTCACTTTTGAGTCATACTCCGAATATCCATCAGACTGATGAAATTCAGTGAATGGCCAGGTTTTCTCGCTGGCAGGCACCATAATGCAAACACGCCTCAAGATTCAGTTAGGATCCGTCTTATACGCCAAGACCCTCCTTCTCAAGGACACTGTATCAGTATCACAGTCAAATCCCGAAAGAAACGCTCCGAACGGAAAATCTCCTCTCTCTAAATCTGGCAAAGCAGCGGAAGATTTCTCGAGCAAAACACAGATTATGAACCTCATGACCACGGATGCGGATAGAGCAGCTGAATCTATTGGAAGAATCTTTATGCTCATTTGTAAAATGTCTGGCTTCTTATTGCTATTTTAGCTGATCAACCCGTAATTCACTAGCAAGCTGTGTTGAAACTGTTGTCGCTACTGTTTTTCTATACGACCTCCTCGGTATGGCTCCTTATATACTGACTTATATTTAACATCCTGATTAGAGAGGATGTACGATAGGAGTATCTAGTTTCGTTGGCCTCGGCATGACATGCTTATTCCTTCCTCTCAACCGATTTTCTGGGAGAGTAGTCATAGGTAAGAATGCAGAGAATGGTAGATGTGTAGAGAATACCAAGTTTGGTTTGTAGGTGCGCAAGGCAAGCTCATGAAAGCTCGCGATGAAAGACTTTCTGTCATGAATGAGGTGTGTTTGTTGTCATTTTACCCTTTTTTCATTACATAGCTTGAAACATCAATTCCTAGCTTCTTGGGAGTATACGAACGCTAAAGGTGTGGCAATTTGTCTGCGTTTGCTCTGTAATATTCATGATACGCGGACAAGTACATGGGCTGGGAGCGCAGTTTCGAAAGACGCGTTCACGCCCTACGCCAGAAGGAACTCAAATATCAACGTCTCAGTTATTCCATCGAGGTAATTTTGTTTTAATCGATCGAAAGCTTCCTCATGCTAAGAGATAATCGCACAGACATTATGGAATGCACTCTGGTAAACGCCCACTTATTTTATGACATCTAATATTCTAAAATATAAACATGAATCTTTAGGAGTGGTATACCTATAATAGTGACTTTGGTTTCATTTTGGCACTTTTCCATCATCAGAAAGCAACCTCTTACACCGTCAATCGCCTTTACATCTATCCTTGGTCAGTGACTATTTTCCTCTGATCGCCTAGACTGGCCATGCCCATCACATCTCTAAATCAGTCTTTGCGGAAATGCGCTTTGCTCTTACATCATTACCTGAGATTGTAATCAATATGCTTCAGGCAAGTATTTCCGTGACTTACAATATTCTATGAACCTGCCGGTTTACAAGCTCCCAGGGCATGGTCTCTTTGCGACGCGTCGAAGTTTATTTAAACAACGCAGAAGTTGATCTAGTTCCCCCTCTCGCACAGCAACGCAAAACAATCGCATTCGAATCATGTACAGCAACCTGGGCGTCAGCGTCATCACCGGATACTTTCCGTCTCGTAAATGTCTCGCTTGACTTTCCCAGTGGAGAATTCAGTCTATTATGCGGAAGAATTGGATCCGGGAAAACCCTGATGCTTATGGGTGCGTCCATCTATTTTCTCTGCTTTGCCTGTGTTATAATTCATGTCTTATACAGCGTTGCTCGGCGAAGCAAATGTTCTCTCAGGTAGAGTCCGCTGTCCGCGTACCCCGCCCAACTCTTTGTCCACCTCTGCAAAGCATCCTCCGCGAAAGAGTAACTGGGTCGTTGATGGCGCCTGCGCATATGTTTCACAGGTAAGGACAAAGTTCAAGTTCATGAACCCGTGGCCTTTTTCAGACCAGCATTAGGTTGCGTGGCTACAAAATGCCTCCATTCAAGGTACCTACTAGCAGACCATCTCTCCGTAAAGGAGAAACGTTGAATTCATTTTTACCACAGAAAATATTCTCTTCGGTTTACCGTATGACGAAGAGCGATATGTCAAGACGCTAACTGTAATATTTGTCTATACAGTAGCAAGACCCAGTCCGGTGACACTTTTTTTGCTTTAGGCTTGTGCGCTCGTTAGGGATCTGGAGATAATGGAAGACGGGGATCAATCCGAGATAGGGGAACATGGTGTTCGTTGATATTTTCGAGATGCTTTTGACCATTATTCTGACAAAAAACAGATCAACCTGTCGGGCGGCCAGAAAGCCAGAGGTAAGTCTTGGGTATTGACGGATATGCTGATATTTATCGAATCCGTCAGTCTCACTTGCGCGTGCCGTATACTCTCGAGCCTCTATTCTACTACTGGATGATGTTCTTTCGGCTGGTGTGTCACTTATAGTTAGGTCTTCTAGTCACGGCTTCTGATCATGATAACCCCATATTTTACAGTTGACGTTCATACAGCACAGCACCTTTACCAGAAATGTCTACGAGGCGAGCTAGTCCTTGGGCGAACAGTGATTCTTGTCTCCCATCAAATACAGCTCTGCAGTGCCGAGGCATCCTACATCGTGGTACTCGACAACGGAAATATCCAATTTGAAGGCTCTAAGGAAGGATTCTATCGATCGGGCCACTTCAATTCTTTCCTGACTCCCACTTCACCTGAAAATGATGCTGACAATAAAATATCTCTTGATGATGCTTCGAATCAAGGAGAGTCTTCAGGAACCGCATTCACTCTCCCTGCTACCCTCTCTGAACCCGAGAAGAAAACTCCTCGGAAATTGATTCAACCTGAAGGCAGAGAAGAAGGCCATGTCAAATGGGAGATTTGGCGGTCTTACATTCGTGCATGTGGCAACAGTATATATTGGAGTCTCTTTTTCGCTGTCTTCATTGGTGCTTCCATAATACCGGTGTTGGATAGAGGCTGGCTTGGGTGAGTGATTTGTGCTGTGCGTTTTCTCCCTTATTCACGCGGACCTATAGGTACTGGTCAAACGCTGCTCTGGAAGACAGTGGGCGTTCCCCCACATTCTATATTTCTGTCTACGCCCTCATCATGCTCGGTGGCCTCATCATATCAACCGTCCGGTGGTTTGTCCTCTATTCCGGCTCTATTCAAGCGTCAAATGTTCTGTATAACCGAATGCTAGAAACAGTCTTATTCGCAAAGCTCAGGTTTCATGACACCACCTCAAGAGGTAGTTTGCTAAACCGATTTGGCAAAGATTTTGAAGGTAGGTTACTGTATGTCATGTTTCTTTACTGCTGTTCATTTTTTACAGGAATTGATAGCAGGTTATCTGATGCATTTGGCCGTACGCTTATTGGTGCACTTTCTGTGATTACCACCATTGCCACTGTAAGTGTTGTGGGAGGTCCTATTTTTGTTTTTGGCGTATTGCTTCTAGGATCAATCTATTGGAATGGTAGGTGTCTACTTGTCAAGGACGTCAGTGGTCGAGTTACTTATTTCAAGTCTCATATTCTAGTGGCCAGGGTATCTCTCTTATCCGTTCTCGTAGTTTGTTGACTTAATGTTTACTCTAGATGTATGCGAAAACAGCGAGGGATACACGACGACTAGGTGGGGACCAATTGAATCCTCACTCCGTGCGACGCCTTTTAACTTGTCTTCATCCAGAGTCTGTCACGAGATCCCCTATATATTCCCTCTACGGGGAGACAGTATCAGGTGTAGCCACTATTCGAGCCTTTGGCGCGTCGTCGCAATTTATGAGACGCATGCTAAGAGCTGTTGACACTGTACGTGTTATTTTAATCTAAATCTGAAGACATAGATATATCACTTGCTATTATTACAGAATACGAGCCCTTATTATTGGATGTGGGGAGGTAACAAGATTCAATGGTGCACAAATGGCATGCGACTTACATTGATCTAACACAGTAAACCGGTGGCTCAACATCCGTTTCAACATGCTGTCGTCGCTCTTACTGGGCTTGACTGGTATCATATGTCTGTTATCTCCGCGTGTAAGCGCCCCTATGGCAGGATTTGTTCTTACCTTTGTTTCCGCAACGACACAAGACCTTCTGGGAATGGTTGGCACACGAACCCATTTTATCGTATTCGAATGACAGTACTGACAATGGGCTCAGGTCAGACGCTTCATCGGATTAGAACAGTCATTGGTTCGTGCAAACCATTATTTATCTGCAACCCTCTTTTTAAAACCCTTAACTCTGTAGATAGCGCTAGAACGCATCAAAGAGTACACAGACATCGAGAAAGAAACTCCAGAATACATAGAACCTAGACCTGACAGCTCATGGCCGTCACTGGGAGCTATCAAGTGCGAGGAACTGAGTGTCCGCTACGATGTAATTATTCGCTAGCATATGCTATTATTCGAGTGACCAACAGCTTGATTTTGTCATTATCAGACTCATTTACCAGATGTACTCCATAAAATTTCCTTCGAAATTAAAGCAGGAGAGAAGGTCAGGAACATAGATTCATCATGTCGTAGTTACTCTCTGACACGTTATACATAGGTTGGAATACTGGGGCGAACTGGTTCAGGGAAGAGTACCCTAGCTCTCTCCTTCTTCAGACTGATGGAGGTGGTTCATGGCCGCATTATGATTGATGGGATCGACATAGCGAAGGTAGGGATAACAGACCTGCGGTCCCGCTTGACTATCATTCCACAAGACCCAGAGCTTCTCAGCGGACCCCTGAGGTCAAGCCTGGATGTACTTGGTGAATATAGCGACGCGAAAATTGTAAGCGATTTTATTGTCGTGTCATTTCTTTCATGAGACTTATATATTGTGATGAGTTCGAAGCTCTCCGCCGAGTGCATCTTATTCCTTCCGAAAGCACCTCTACCTCTTCAATCAATGTGAACACCTTTAGTAACTTAGATGCCCAAGTATCAGAGGGAGGAGATAATTTCTCTGTTGGGTGAGTTTGAATTACGTTGGTTCGCAGTGCGCGCAATAGTTGATGTCAAAATGTCATCAGCGAGAAACAGCTTCTGTGTATGGCGCGGGCAATCTTGAGGCATTCTCAAGTGCTCATAATGGACGAGGTACGTAATTTATATTCTATACAGGCCACCTTCCAATTAAACAGATTTTTCGACCCAGGCCACTGCTAGGTATATGTTTCTTTATGCATAGAAAAATATGTGGCTAAAGTTAGTTAGTGTTGACAACGCGACGGAGGAGCTTATTAGCAAGACAATCCAAGAGTATGTGCTCTTGTGCAGGCGAAATCGTTTCCCAGGTACCCGAGTCTGACCAATTGCGCGCAGGGAATTCAGGCACAACACAATTTTGACCATTGCACATCGCCTGCGTACTGTTATCAATTATGATAGAGTAACCCTCCTCCCACATCTTGGCGAATATTCTGTCTTACTGGTGGTATTTCTTAGGTCATGATTCTTGACGAAGGTTCAATCGTCGAGTTTGATCGGTAACTTCGTCTTCATTTACTGTGTCGATGTTGTCTTATTTGATATGATATCTGCAGACCGCATGCTTTACTCGGCGATCCTTCATCCAAATTTTATGACCTCTGTAAAGCAGCTGGGCGCGAGGAATTTACCATTCTGAGTGAGTGGGCCGGGCTTTGATAGACTGTGATCCCCTTGCAATTCCACATATAATCACCCGCACGCGTATCTTCTACGTGACTCTTTACTGCCATTCGAACTATTGTACATCAGCGGCGTACCACATTCCAAGCAGTTGACCTCATTTATTTGATGTGCATCGAAGGTGTGGGACAATGTCGCCGAGAAATCGAGATCACTGCATGGTTGTATCAGGATAAGGCCCGTTCCTACTGGCAGAGAGCGGTATACTACGTGGATGGTATATTATTTATTATATTATACACTTGTTTTTCCTAATGATAAGGAAATGGAGGTCTGCACAGCTGAGAGAGCAGAGGATGCGCACAGAAAAGATAGAATGTTCAGCACTGGACTGCCAATGTAGTTGGCCTAGGAAACCGAAGAAAGACAGACGGAATGTACATGCGGTCATGGCTCCGACGCAAGGTGCTCCTTTTCTTTCCCTTTGCGCGGTGGAGGCGGTCCTAGTAGGTTTGGTGAGCTGGACATTGCTGCTGCTGAGCCGAGCGACGATAACCGACGGGTCCCCGGTTTGTTTTGGGGCGAGATGGGGAATCCTCCACTTGAGGGACTCCCAGGCATCGAAGATAGGCTACTTCGGGGAGCGGCAGACGGCTGAGACGCCGAGTCTCCGCCAGCAGCCTCTGTAAGCAGGAACTCTACCCACCGCCGCGAAAATGACTGACGACAAAGAAAACATTATTAAATATCGCAATGTAGGGAAGACTGAGCAATCAAACCTCTGTTTCATCTGATTTTTCGAGTTCTGTATTCGGTCTCGAAGCTGATGTGCTACTTCGACCCCAGAATAAACCTCCGTGCGTCGCCTCTGCAGAGTTGGTGCGTTGCAGACCCGCCTTTTCCCGTTCTTGGTCGTTCCATGAAAGAATAGAGGCAAGCAGACTCAGCATTTCAAAACGCTTGCTGTCTGCTCGTGGGGTAGAGAGGAAGGAGAGTACGACGTTCGTCACTAGGCGCCGATCTACGTTAGTGTCTGAAGAGTTACGTTTCAATCGCCGAAGGGCTTCCATTAAATGCTCATTGATGATTACAGCTGGGAATGAAGAATTAGAATTATGAATGAGGTATATCGTATTGCCTAGCACACACCTTCGTGCCGTAGCTTATCTATCAATAGCTTTTTCTCTTTGATTTCTTTCTCAAATTCCTGTGTCCGAACAATATTGGTTTGAGATTCTTCGAGTTGAAGCTGAGCAGGCGTTGTTAGATATGCGATGGTTGAAGACATAAAATGTCAAGTCTTACTTCTGCCGTCAGTGCGCGGTGCTTGTACTCGGCGAGGGACTGAGTAGTTTGTAGAAGCTGGGATTCGTAATCTTTCACTGCTTGACGTAGTTCGTGATCTTTTGCTACACGCGCCAACACATTTCAGTCAGATACACGTCCTGTTGCAGCTCATTGTTTAAACTCACAAGATTGGAAATCTTGCAAGACCGATTGCAGATTTTCTGTTTTCTCTCTTTCCCGTTCTAATTCGGCTGTATCCCTCGCTCGAGCGGCTATTTCCATTTCCAAGTCCCGTCTAAGGGTATCTACTTCCGTCCGAAGGTCTTCCGAAACAACTTGTTCCTGCTGAGCAGAGCGTTCCCACTCCTCGCGTTCCATTCGACATTGTTCTAATTCCAGCTGCGTTTCGCGTAGTTCTCGTTCCCGTAACTGTGTTTCTTGCGCGTTCTCCTGTAGAACGCGTGACCGCATAGCGTCAAGTTTACTCGATGCGCGTTCGGCTTCTTCATGAGAAGATATTAGTTCAGTCTTCAGCGTTTCCACCGTGTTCGCCAGATCGTCCTTTTCCGCAGTTAATTGCTGTATCAGTTGTTCCCGCCGATCGAGCTCCTCCTGCCGACTGCGGTATTAGATGATATTGTATCCGAGAATTGTCTGTTAACGTACTGCGTCTTGTTGCAATTTATTTCCTAGAGAAGTGCGCATTTGCGTGAGCTTCGCTAGAAGATTACGATATTGCGCCGCAAGTGCCTCCTTCTCCTCCTTGGTCCGGTCAAGTTCTCGCTGGAGCTTGTTCAGCGGGTCGTCTCCGTCGTCATCTCCTCCATTTGGCTGCTCGCGTTCATGAACACCATTCTGATGTAAGTGCGTTGTTCCAACGTCTATGCTTCGTTCGCTGTCAATTGACATTCTTGCTTCCTTCGGTAGAGTGTTTGCAGAGGCTGAGAAAGAACCAGATGACCTGTGTGAGGTGGACATTTCTCTCAGAAAGGTAGAGACTAGCTGCGGCTGTTGATTTTGGTGCGACACGTCCCAGACGGCGGAGACGACGGCCACGGCGTTGACGCCGTTGGGCACAAGGAGGGAGGAGGATATCACGTGCTGCTGTCCCTAGATATCGTTTCCAAATTCCGGCTTGTCATCTTCTCCACACCACACAACTATATTTTTGTCCCTCATCCTTCCTTCAGCAGCTAGATATTAACTTTCTAGCGGAAAAGACGTAACTTCGTTAGCACTGAAGGCCTCAAACGATCCTTTGCTCACTTTCCTCGAAGAACCTCCAATAACGCCGAACGATGCCTCGCTCGTTTTTCAATTCGACAGCACTCGAGCTATTGCCTGTCGAGATATTATGCCAAATAATGGACAAATTAGAAATGCATGATCTCCTGTCATGCAGCGCGGTAAATTTCTTACAGTGTTGGCAGCTCCATGTACTGAAAGAATAACAGGTCTCAAGACATTTAAGGAGGATCATCGTACAATCTTCAAGATTGCAATATTCTATTGAACTAGCAAAGGCTCGCATGGTTACTCTCATTCCCTCATCATATTCACCGCCATTTGCCTCACGTTTGAAACTGCTGCGTGAACGAGAGAAGAATTGGAAATATCTGGACTGGAAACAACGTCGCATGCTATCGTTGCCGCCGACGGGTTCAGTGTACGAATTTGTTGGTGGACTATATGGTAATGGAACAGAAGATGCGACTCGAGCAGCAGCTTCAATATCATTCCTCGAGTTACCTTCCTTAGACGCCACTATCTTGGATAGGCCCAAGCACGAGCTAAAGACATGGACGCATTCGATGGACGACGTGAACATCATTGACTTTACTATGGATCCTTCCCAAGACTTGCTCGTTTTAGTTGCGCTGGCGCCCCGAGAGTATGTCATCTTTTGTTGTATAATTCGCTTGCTGACTGAGTACCGCAGGTCGAGCTTCGTTTACCAGCTGCATCTTCGGTCTATCAAAACAAATCAGCCACATCGAAGGGCATCGCTCTATGTCTTGCCATGTTGTCCAAAGCCCGCGGCGGGACCACTTTCCTTAGAAATTGTCGCAGCTGTGCGCGTACAGGTGTCTGGTAATCTAGTGGCACTCTTAATAAAGGAAATTCACGGAGGGAGCGGAGCACATTTAGAAATTTGGAATTGGCACACACATCCACAATATTCGGTGCGTTACGATATGTCTATTTTTACACCGTACTCATCGCATTCAAGTGTGCGCTTACGCGCTCCACTGGCATCGACGATTTTACTTTTCTAACGCACGACACCTTCCTAGTAGTGAATCCTACTGGTCGATTCGAGGTCTACACTTTTATCGATCCCTCAATCTGCAAACACTCCACGACCCCTCTATTGCGCGTCACGTACTCGCTCCCGCAATTGTCGCCAGGCTACGCGTACTGGTATATGTCCATGAGCAGCAATCCCGCCCCAGGGTTTGTTCCTTGCCAGCCGCAAGTTGCCGATATTGGAGACAAGGAGCAGATGTACTATCCACAGCCTGAAGAGCGGATACACGCATGTTGCGTGTACATCTTTAATCCTGACTTCGACGAAACTACCCAAGTCCAGTCTTTCGTGTTTTTCCTGAATCTGAAAACCTTGCTTAACCCACCTACGGAATGGATCGACAGAATCAATACCGTCAAGTCTACTACCTCTAACAGAAACTCACAGACTATCTATCCTGTCGCAAGTAGCTTATCATCCACTTCGTCTAGCCCAGTCAGACCCCCTTCCCCATTCTACATTGAATTCGAACTTCCCGAGTCGTTGCCGTTCTTTCCACCCCACCAAGACAACATTCGACTTTCGCCTCAGTATCCATTATTCCCCACATTTGATGAGCAGCGATCGCCCGACCCTGCTCACCGCATTCCTCTGTATCGCCAACTTCCCGATGCAAAACCTTCACCGCTTCCGCAAAGACAGCGTGCGCATTTGGCGACCTCGCCAATTGCCTCGATCCGGCCCAACACGGAAATTCCCTGGGACGTATGGGGCCCACAAAGCACGCGATGGTTCGAGGAGTGTCTCAGCACAGATTGGCAACACGCTATCTACGGGTTGCGGACTACGGATAGCATAGATCCAAATCACGGTGTACATCGACCCTCCACTGTCAACATAAACCTTATCCCCCCACCTGCCTCCGCTCCTGTGGCAGCTACAGCGAGCGCCGCTGCAGGGCCGGGTAGCGGCAGCACCCATGCGTCGATATCCCAGCCGAATGGGCCTACCGGCGGCGCAATGGCCTCGTCAAGCTCGACGATAATGACAGCTGACATGCCTGCAAGCCAGGGTTCGGGTTCTTCGCATGCGCCAGAAACCAATAAAGCCGGGGATGAAAGCCAAAAGCAAGATGACGACGCCGCATCCGCGCCGGAGGAGAACTCAGACGGCAATGGCGCTGACGGAGACGATAGCGAGGCTTCGCCAGCGCGGAGATACCTGCGCGTGCGCGACTTCAATCCATACGTTTTTGTGGGTGACGGGGCGGTCCCGGTGTGCGCGAAGAAGCGCGATAGGGCAGTATGGCACGAGCCACGCCTCGTGACGCGGCCGTCGACGACGCATGTCAAGGGTGTGTTCACGAAGGACATCGTGAGTTCGCTGCCGTACATGGAGATCATCAGCAAGGAGAAATTTGAGGTAACCGATGTGATGATGGATGACTGCCGGCTTCTGCTTCTCAAGGTGTGTTCAGGCGTTTCATTTATGAATACAGTACTAACTGCTGTGTTGTATTTCTTCCTCTAGCGAGGCGAGGCTGGTAAACTGAAGAACGTTGAGGTGCTGATGATGTGACGAAGAACAACAACTTACAACGTTTTCCTGCTCTGGTTATTCAGTTATTTATTTGCTATCTAAAAAGTATCGTCAAAACAATGCTCTTTGTACCTCGAACGTGTGTAGAATATAAACTTACTGATGCTGTGTGGACCATATGCCGGAATTGTGTTGATGGATGCAAACCTTTTGTACTTATGTGGGGTTCAAGGGCCATGAATCTATCTATGCCATTATGTCACCAAGTGTATTTCCCCGGAAACGGGTAAGCGTTTGTACTGCAGTCGGATAACCAACATCGATCGTGTCATGGGAGAGGAAGTATTCTAATGCTACAATTTGGCTATCGCCAAAGTTTCACCTTTGAGAACTTCCAGGGCTGATCGCACCTTCATATCAGATCGGTGAGGCTGGTGAGGATCATCCACGGGATCAGCTAGTGCACACAGAAGGCGCGTTCACAATTCTAGGTTCAATCCCGGACGCAAATGGTCTTCTTCGGGTTCTGCTTCCCTATCGACATCATCCTCACTTAAAGTTTCGGGGTGGCCACCCAAGCTAGCGTGATGCGCATACCTCGGAGGTCGACCACGCCATTTCTCCACATTGACGCACAGAAGGCGCTCGATCCCCGCGAGTGAGCGCGTGGCTCCCAGTGCGGCGCGAAACTTCGGGAACCACGGCCTACGGGAGCTGGAGAAGCAGGCCGGTGTTTTCCAAGCGTCACTAGAGCTAATCATAAGTGCAGGAATACTGGGAAAACGCACTACTGGAATTCAATGAAATGCCGTATATGCGTTTGAATTGTTGCTAAAGTTGTTCCCGGGTATTTATTGCAGATGGCGAGATATTCTAGCGAGATGTCGACGGGATCTGGGGTGCTGGGGCCTGAGAATAGACTGTTCGCGGTGAGAAAAGGGTTCAACTGGCGGTTCACCCATATTCTTGGTTTTCATAACATCGAAGGGCAGAAGATGATTCAAAGAAGAGCTAACTCACCATGGATTTCCGAGAAGGGTTTCACCGACCATGAGCCCATGGGCTCCGGTATAAGTTTCATTCTCCAGCAAGTCGTCATATACGCGCACATTCCCATTGCTGATAACAGGTATCTGGAGATTATCTTTCAATCGCTTAACTTCGTCCAGCCGAGCTGCACCCTGTCGTCGTCTGCGAGTAGATACAGTGCGTGCATGCAAAGTTATCCACGAGGCCCCCGACGTTTCGAGTCCCTGAGCAAATTCAAGCGTCTTAGAAGTTGGTTGGCAGAGTCTTATTTTTGCTGTGGTTGGCACTATGAAAGAATGGGACATTGCGGAAACTACAAGCAAACAAAAATCAGAACAAAACCGATTCAGCAATCTGTGCCAAGGACATACCTATTCCGTTTACCAAGTCCCAGTCTTTCTGCCCCAATAAATAAGCGCCGAAATGCCCTTCTTGCGCGGATTGTTGAGGACAGCCAAGGTTGAGATCTGCATTTTTGTGTAATCATGGTTTTCCCTTTGATTGCGAAAGCAGACTTGCCGATAGCGTCACAAAAGTTTTGAATTTTACGCCCGGCTTTTACAACAGTCTCAGCGTCATTTCCACATAACTGCGCGACTACTGGACGGGAGAATTCGTCCTGATCACCTGCTGCTAGGTCCTGGAGGTGGTATTCTAAGTAGTCGCGGTCGTTCAGCAGCTTGTCGGACACGAGCATCTGGGTATATGCCGTCGTTGCACCGTATCTACGTACAAGAATCCTGAACGGGAGATCTGACTGATTCACCATCGGCGCTGCGATTCTCCTGAGGTCGATAGAAGGAGTCCGAGAGCTCTGCGCCATGCTTCGGAGAAACGAACAATCCGCCTTGATAAACGTTGAATGAGGCTGAGTATGATGTTCTGAGTCAAGAAATCAGCGTATAGAGATATAAGACGTGAGATCAGCGTCGCAGGCGATGATAAACAGTGAGCTGGGGATGTCGATGAGCATTGAGGTCGATGAAAGTTTAAAACAAGAATATTTACCACGAAAAGGAAATGATACTTCATTATGTAATTAGCGCCAAGGGTTAGCCAAGGTTAGCACGCGGCGCGTTTCGCACAACTCACCACTTGACTGCCACTGTCTCCATACGTTCTTGGCACCAAATTCTCTTTATTGAAAGTTTATTCGATCTCTCAAAAGCTCTGATGTTCGTGACATTGAAGATGGCGCCTTTTATAGCGAGAACCGATTCAACAAACGCTTTGCAAACGGCTCAAAAATGTAGTACACGCGACCAATGAAAACTCTTGGTTATCCGCACAACTTGCGATACCTTGCGCGATTTCGCTAGCAGTGCTGATGACAAGACACGCACCCATGCGCCTTGCTCGAAGGCCGCACATGCCTGCGGGTCTTGTACCCTCTTTTATCGCATTTATTGTGCACTTTCGAGCTCATCGTCCCCAAACTGGACCATGTGGCTCTCGGTAAGGCCTGATGCATTAATTATGGGGAGTTGGTATGTTTTCAGCATGATCTCGCCATTGAGGTTCTTCCTGGCTTATAAGAGGGGTAGGCACCTTACTCCTAAACGCCTCGACAGCCCTTCCCATTCAACCTACCTCCGGCCATGAGTTTCTCAAAATCTCTTCAAGCGACCTTGATAGTTTTTGTAGCAGCTTCTGTTGCTGTATCTGCTTCAGATGTCTCGGGTCGCGCAGTAGATCCCTGTGCAGTCATTGGGGGCAAAAAGTGGGTGTCCCCCAAGGAGGTTCGCGCTTGCTACAGCTCCTTCAAAGTCAATAGCGCAATAAAGTCGAACGTGAGTCACGTCTTTGCCATCTAGATGATTTGTGCCTGGTGAAGGGTCTAATTTCCGTCGTACTAGATTCTTGACGTCGCTGAAAAGACTGCAGCCTTCCATACGTCGGTCAATTATCAAATCAGAGCGCCCGCCCCATTCACGTCGGAAGTGCACGAAGATTTGATGCAGGACATATCGAGAATCCGGAGACAGAACTACGCCTCGGAGTACGATTTCCACATCGACCTTTCCCGAACATTCAAACGGCTGAATGATGGGCACTGCTCATGGACAAACTATTGCTATGTGTGTTCCCCTTGAACTTGTTTTTGCTAGGTCAGCTGATTATCTATCTCAGGATTGTCCGTGTTTTTTTGAAGTTCATACCATCGGTGTATATCTACTGACAAAAATGTGATACTTTAGCGCTCTTCGTCAATTATCTCCCTACTCCATTGGTTCTCTTAACTGCCGCAGACGGGACGCAAAGTGTACACATCGCTTATGAAGCTTTCACAGTCGCCTCGGCTGAATTTCCTGATCAAATAAATGTCTGGCAAGACGCCTTGCCTCTCGGTCTCAAAGGAAAACTCGAAACTGTATGTCGACTCTTTCAACATATTATATTTTAGTGACATCTACCCTAGCTCTCTGGTGCCAAAATCCTGCTCATTAACGGTAAACTACCATTCGACGCCGTCAACGCCAACGCCGCCATCGCTGGAGGCTATCAAGCACTTGGCGCTCGTCAAAATGTGTATGTGCACCATGATTCGTCTTACCGTCTAGTCCTCTCAACAAACATCCGCCACCAGATATTTCTCCAGCTATAGGCGCGTTGCTGGCGAATGGGGCTATGTATTCGGACAATTCGCTCAACAATCGCTTCCCCTGGACGATTACGCAGTCCTTACCATCCAACGAGTGAATCACACTCTTCCGGATACCATTATCGTAAGAAATTCTCCTTGCTCATTTCACGTTATTACAGACTCAAAGTCTCCGCCAGCTTCCGTATCGATCCAGACTTGGATCGACTGCGGTTGCCTTCACAGATACCGCGTCATGGCGGGCGAACAACTGTGCAGCAGTTTCCAGCACGAACGGCGCCGACTATTACAGTGCCCAAGCGCCGGATACGTCCGCGAAAAAATTAGCACCAACAGGCCCAAAACATCTCTTAAACGTTGCTGCTGACAACAGTCCCCTGATCGACGTCACTCTCCCAGCTGTTCTTCAGCCCGCTCTGACCCCCCTCGAAGGGAGCCGTAACGTTGCCCAGTTCTATCTTGCGAAGGACGGCAAGACTGGCGTGCTTGCTCTTGGCAGTTTCTCCGATTCCAGCTACTCCGCTTTCTTGTCAAGCCTGCTGACGGGCTTACAATCTCTAAAAAAGCTAGGCGCTACTCAGCTTATTGTCGATGTCGTAAGTTGTTCTTATCTTCTATTCGACGGTTGGCTATTGACCTTGTGCTGATTTGCTTATCAATACTTTGCAGACCAACAATGGTGGGGGTTATATTTGTGCGGCGCAAGTCAGTAAACTTTGTTCTGAGATCAAACACGTATCTGATTGAATTCATCGTACAATCAGTGGCTCCACCGCATCGTAAATAACAGGCATTATAACGTTACGTTTAGTTCTAACACGTTCCCGTATCACAGATTGCTGGGCCAAAATCTACCACAGTCCCCCAAGCCGGATTTGACACTACTGCGCGTGCTGGCCCGCTCGCCCAGCTCATCGTCAACAGTATTGTTACCAATTTCACGGATCCCAATCAGTATACACTGTACAACCCTCTCAACTGGAGGAATGCGAGCAATGATTTCTTTGCCGCAGACAACAATTGGCTGAAGCCGCCTGTTGATCTTATCATCAACGGAAGGAAAGATTCATTCAGCCAGAGGTACGTGTTCACACTTGAACCACATCGCTGAAACTACCCACATCGCTGACGCTCTCACTAGACTTGGACAGGAGTGCCAGCCTGAAGGCTTCCCCGACGACGCACCTGCCGAAGCGCTATTTGACACCAAAAAAGTGGCCATCGTATCAAATGGAAGGCATGTCCGGCTTTTGTCCCCGCTACGGTATTCAAAGCTAATACAATCCAATTATCAGATGCGCTAGCTCTTGCTCTCTTTTCAGTGTTTGTAGAGTTTCGATCGTCGCGGGTCAAAACGAGTCAACTAATCTATATGCTAGATCGCCATGTCTAAACTTGAAGGTTCTAAAACTGTTGTTGTCGGAGGTAAAGCCGACGTCGGCCAGAAGTACTGTGGTACCATAGGAGGACAATCCACCGACTTCGTGACTATCGATAGCGAGATCAAGGTGTGTTCTAACCGCAAATAGAGAACACGGGGTCATTCTGACCTGTATTATTCTCATCGCAGACCACCGGGCTAAAGAATCACACTCTTGCCCCACCTGATATGTGAGTGTCCCTACTTCGCTACCTTCTCGCACGGTCCCACGAAGGCGCTCTTCAATATTGTCGCTTGACAGTGATATATCACGGAATACTCCGCGACCTCTGCTTGGGGAGACGGAGCGCATTAAACTAACGTATCTCTTTTGTTAGGATTGTCAATGGCGTGTTGGGCATTACATGGCGTCTTGCTTACGGTGTCGACAAGCCCAACGAACCTGCAGGTCAGTATTTCTCTTCCGTGAATTTACCCTCTCCCTCGTGCCTGGGATTTCGTCCGTTTAGAGGGATTTTTATCCACTACGTGCTACCCACGCTGTAGTCCCCCTGAAACTGACTTCTTTCCTCTTACAGAATGGCAAGACCATGCTGCCGACTTGAATCTCCCTCTGACTGCCAGCTTGTAAGTCGTCACTTGATCATGCTGTTGTCTCTGAGCTCACTTAGCGATGAATGCACTTCGCGTACTTGTCATTCAACAGAGCTAACAACCCTGTTGCAATCTGGGAAGACGTTGCAAAGAGACTCTTTTGAAAAGCCAGAGGGACCCGCCAGATTGGCCTCCGAATGATCTCCTTTAATAAACACTGTCATCTATATACCCTCCATGCAGAAGTTACTTCTCATCTGCTACCTGGCCCCTTCCCAATGCCACACGCGCTGCGAATGTGGGACGTCCCTCCCGGATCATAAGACATATTCATGTACCTCCTCACTTCTTTTGAGCTTCATTAATTTCAAGGGACCATGGGTTTTGAAGCAACCGCGAATGACGGAACTGGGCTCAGGGATTGAGCGTTGAATATATAGCGCATACTACCTGACGGAGGAATGCGGGCCCGAGCCGTTGGCTGGCCCAGAGCCCGCAAATTCTATTCACTTCCTTTCATTGCCTGAGCTCTAATCTTGAAACCATAGTCCAGATCTCCATGTGTCCTGCGTTACTTATGATACATCTGACTTTGCAAAGCGTAGAATTGTTCGTGAACTTCTATGACAGTGTTTGGTACATAATCCGGAGAAGGGGATACAGAAAGCACATACATAAATGCGATTTTCGAGTCAAGAATTCTCCCTGCATCGCAAGCCGACTCGAACTATTGTAAAGATTGGGAGTGCACATCAAATCTTTCAGGCTCTTCAAATGCGTCCAATGCTAGCAAGGTTTGGCTCGATAGGGTAACTGCAGAGATTCTCAAGATACCGCTATCTTTGACTCTATCATACCCGTGGGCCCGCTCATACATTCATCCTCAAATGTTTAAACTTATCTGATCAGCTGTCTACCACTCAGACTTTTTACGCTTGACATTATCATGACCTCTAAGGCTAAGTAAGCCAACGATTTTTTCCCCTAAGGATATGTCAGCTCGAACTTGGAGTAGTAATCGAACTTAGTGGGCCTCTGACGTACACAGTGCGACCCATTTATTCGTCATAACTTATGATAAGCTGTACTTATTCTCGTTGATTTTTATAGAAAACTAAATATTCCCTGAAAGCAAGTCTCATATGTTCCGAATGTCGCAATCGAAGCACAGCGGAAGCGTGCAAGGTAAGCAAAGATATTTACTAATTACTCACAGCACCTGGAGATTATGGATGGTTTACACACAAGACAGAAAACGGCTCTCACCACTGTCACTCAAAACTTACGCGGGAGAACTCATTCCAGAAAGAAGCAGGAACTGCTGACTGGGGAGGGGTAAATCTGAGAGTCTGCAATCTTCTAGAGCTGGCGTACCACCTGGAACGATCTATGAGATGGGGGTATTCTGCCTATTAATACAAGCCAGATTCGGGTAGACTTGAAGGCTTTCACGCATCACAGATACTTTTATACATAGGCGGTCCGTAGAATAAGGTTTTCATATGCATTCCTTTAAAAATATCAAGTCAGGCAACATGTTGATGGTGTTGATGGCAAAGTATTCAACATTTTTTTGACCTGGTACTGATATAAGCCTCGAGTAAAAATTATGGCTCCGTTCAGTGGTAAGAACGCTTACCTCCCGAGTTGGAAAATATTTGCGAGTGTTCTAATCTTATCAATGCAGCAGCTTGGCATTTGAGAAGTCGCAAAACATCCTCTCAGCCCCGGCGATACTAGCCGCACAGAGAATAGATTTATTCTCCTAGTTGACGCCACCAGATTCTTTGTTACTTTCAAATTTGAGCATGGGACTTGCCAGATCTAAGAGGAACCGCGACAATCAGCTCAGAATGATGTGTGGACCGAATACAATCCACAGGTTGCAAGAGTTCTTGGACTCCGTAGTCACTGAACCCACGGTGTTTACGGTGATTTCACCGGGCGTACGTGCTTACAGCCCTTATACGCCGCATTTTCTCTCACAGGGCCTCCACTGCTGCTCACGCTTGTTTCGGGAGTCAATGGATGGCATACGCCGACGCTTGACCAGCTCGCCTGGGATGTCAGATTGAATACATACCCTCGGAAATACTCACTCTAAATAAGCGGTGCCATACACACACCCATGTCCGGTGTTCAAAGTCTGTACCGCTTTTCTGCTTCTTTGTGGCAGAGTCGGCTATGCAGTGCGGGAAGTGGTCTCAAGTGGTCTGGAATCTGACGGTGTTGTTTGATCATCAGACCCATTACAGCGTCAATTTGCCGTTCTTTACCGGGAAAGGATTCCTCTGGCTCGTTTACCAGTCCTCGAGGCTGGTATGAGAGTGTCGATTGCCTTGCGTACGAGTAACGTCCCCATGCGGTTTCATACTTACTAGATTGGATAGGAAACGGTGATGCGCACACGGCGCATCATTTCCTTTCTTGGAAGGTGGCGCTCACGGCGGTGATCCGTCAACGCATCACGCACGGTGGGTACACATGTATAAAAAACCAAGAATACCTCCCAGTGTATAGCCCACTACTTCATCATCAACCTCGGCGCAAGAGTAGTATAAATAGATAAATCGGTCAGTACTGAAAATAATCTGGAACAAACAAGTGGACAAATGGGAAATGACAACACGCATCCCGATTCAGCAGCCGATAAATTATGCTCTAGACCATGTTGCATGGCAAGATGTTTGCAAAAAGGCTTACGTAGTAGGGACTGCCCGCGAAACAAGATTCAACAAATTTCCTCAATGGTACAACACATGTATGAAGCTGTATGAAGTCGGGCCGCAATACGGTAGGGTGCAGCCCTTGTCGGTGATTGTCTCTACACGCGCTAGAGAAATGGATTGCCACTAAGGTTTAATTTTTCCTAGATGAAGTCCATATTGCGGCATCTCTCGCGTGGAGCGATTACGGCTAGCGAGCAAGCGGGGCGCCTAAATTAGTCAGACAACGGAATAGAGTCCTACAAGATTTATCATTTGGTGCTTTGAATAGATAGAACCACAGCGTTGAGGATTCTACGTGCACGAAGGCCGCGAGGCATCCTTACCGAAGTACTCCACATAGACGAGCGCACTGAAACAACTACTCCATTTCGTCTCATCAGAACAGTTTTATCTGTCGGGCCGATGTTGCGGGAGTTTGGCGCGGCGCCATTAAACGCCTCGGACACGGACCGTAGTTTATCGCGAATGGTGTAACTGACAGTCTATCTACTGTCGATTTCGGATGTTTTCCGTTACGCAGGAATCCGCAGGAATGGAATGCGCCACAACGTGGAGATAAGTACGCACGATACGAACGCCAGCGCCGAGCAAGATCTGCAGAACCTTGCATTTAGCTAATAGCACTTAGAATAGTTCTAATATAAAGGATTGAAAAATTCCTAATACGAAGCTGCAATCCATCGTGTAAGAAGCAGCGGGATGACTGGACGCTCTTCGAGAACAATCTAGAGGGAGGCATAGGATCACGGTGGTTAACTTCGCCGACCGCAGGGGCGTGCATTTTACAAGGACGCGTGGTTTTAAGCTTCTGCCAGCGCCGTAGATATTAAATCCACGGCTCAGAAAACAAGGCGAAAGGAATTTTGACATACGTAGGCGCGTAAGATGCAATAATCAAACCCCACTTGAATTTTAAATTAGAAATGTACGTGCATACCTCTTCTGGCGTACACGCCCACAAGCGTATCTGTGGGTGCTGCGGGCAGGTGACGCATCGGCGATCGCGCCGGCGCTGATGCACGATGCCCCAAGCGCCAAGAGGACCGCTTCGGGAGGAGGAGGTCTAACATCAGATTCTGGGGCACAAAATGGCGCGCCCCGCGCGCCTCCTGACCACCCGTGACCGCCCCCAGCGGGCACATGTGCATTCCTGAGGCCTCGCCTCGCCACCGTTTCCGCGCGTCGCGGCAAACCGCCCGCGCTATCGCCGCACGCTAACGCGCCGCGGTGCGTCTGCCTGCAGCCTCTCGCGGGTTCTAGCACGCGCCTTTATTAGCCGAGGCGCAAGTAGTCGGCGCGATGCCTCACGCCACAGCGCCGTTTCAGCGTGGGGTACAGTCTGGTACAACCGTTCTGGTACATGCCTCCGCCTGCATGGACGGGTGCTATTAAGCGCCGTGGACCCGGGCCGTGCGGGGTCGCTTCACGCGGGGTGTCCACCTCTCCCCGGATGGGCGCCCAGCGCGAACCGTGAGGCGCATCAGGGAAGTGCGCATCTTGCGCGCGCGGGGCGTGCGCTGCCGGCTATTACTATGAAGGCCGGAAACGAGCGGCCTCCCCGTTGCTGCGCTGCGTGCTAACCGCGGTACATACGCGCTTGCTCGCGCGCGCTGCGGGTACGCTGCAATGCGCGATTTATGCCGGGCCGGTCTGTGGAACCTGACCGCACCGCGATCCGACGCGCTTGCAAGTTCAGGGCTGCGACGCGCACACAATACAGACTATAAGGGCGCTGGCAGGCCCGCCGCCCTCGCTGTCTGTCTATTCAATTCCAAATTTAATTTAAAAATTGCCTCAGCCCACAAGTGGCGCGCCTTGTGAAGCTGTATTGGCCATATGCGTGCATTGCGCACACACGCCCGTGGCACCGCCACCGCGGCGTCTCCCGCCGCTACGGCCGTCGTGCAGACTGCCGCAGATAATTAATCGCACCCGTTGACACTGCTATCGCCTTTAATTGCCGTGTCTTCAATTAAAGAGCGGCGCGCTTGGATCGGCCGAATGCATCGGTGCAGACGGGGATATGCATACCGTCGCGCGCCTGAGTCCAGGACTGAGGACTCACTAAGGACAAACGGCCCACCTTGTACTTGCTGCAAAAGTGCTAATTAAACCCAGTGAACGCGTTTCCCAGCCCTGTACGTACACCTAAGCTCGGGAGCCCGTGCACCGCCACCGCTCAGCGACGGGCGCCCGGATTAGCTAATGATCGCGCCGCGGCGCGACAGCGCGCAGCATGTCCGTATGGTAGTACGTACGTACGTACGTACACACATACATACGCACGCACGCGTCCGCCTGCCAACAGATTAAAAATGATTTGCGCGCGGGCGCCACTCTGTTTTAATCTATCACTTTCCAGAACGCGGGCGGGGGCGGGATTGGCAGGGACGCGGGCCTAGACGCGGCGGGCCCCGACGCACCGACGCGTACGCGCTCTCTCACGCTTTCCCGCGAGTGTGCTATCAGAAAAGACGGGAAGGTGTGCAGCTGCTCCACTTTAATCTATCAGAGAGGCCCGTACGTACGTATGTATGTAGGGGCTGGGTGGGCTTCAGGGCTGGAGTCTGGGCACGGTCCTCGCCCTCCCGACGCGCCCTCCCGACGCGCTCGGCGTTGATCGCTCGGTTTTGACTGTGCTGTTACTTGTGTACACATCTATCAGAATAACGGGAATGTATTCAGCTGCTCCACTTTAATCTATCAGAGTGGCCACGTAGGGATTGGCTGGACTGCAGGGCTAGACGTGGACCTCGCTCCCCGACGCGTACGCCGCCACGCTCGCGTCCCGTTCCCTGGTTCCCTTGCCCGCCTGGACGCGCGCCTTATTCTATGTACAGTACTTACCTATCCCACTCCACAACTCGTCCCAAATAGACTAATGAATTACCAAATGCCCATCGGCAAACACGCTCCAATTCCGTTGCTACACCCTATACCAGACGGTACTCGGCGAACCCTTCCTCACCCGCGACGCCGCCGCCACACGTTCACTCGCGCCGCCACACGCGCAACCGCGCCGTCATACATACAACGGTACAACCAGGCGCGGCCCGCGATGCTGCAGTGGCGCGGAGAGGGTAAGTGGTTGCCGTCGGTACGGTAGCGGCGGCGCGCAGCGCACGCCGCACGGCGAGGCGCGGGGCGCGTGAGTAGGTAGAGTATTGGCACACATCGCGTCGCGCGTCGCGGCGTACCTACGCGCGTAAGTACGCTGCGCCCCCAGCCCTGGCTGGCGCCCGGGCTCGCCGCTTTGCTCTTTGCTACATACATACGCGTATCGGCTGGTCGCGCGCGTTGCACCCACCGCGTCGCACAGATCGAGTATAATGCCATCATCTCCGTCTTCTTCATCCGCGCGGCGCACCCCCCCCCCCCCCCCCCCCCCCCCCCCCCCCGTCGCTCGGTACCGCGCTGACTCGGACGCACGCGTCGCGCGGTCCGCAAGTACATATGTATGTGTTCTCTGGCATCCGCATCCGCATCTCCTTTCCGCATTAATGCGTCTCGCAAGTTACAACAACGGGGCGTCGGTCGGATCGCTTTATCCGAGGGAGGGGATAGCAAAATCCACTGGCAGGCGATTGCAGAGAAGGGAGGATGATAACTGATAACATAAGTGGCGCGGCGCGGCGCGACACTGCACACCTCCCAACTCCAAGGAGTCCGAGAACTAAATGTCAAGTACATGCATACACACATACATATATCCGATTCCCCTTCTCACTCAGGATATACACATTCGAATGCGAGTTATAATTAACTTATCCCCCGAGGTTCATCCACATGTCAATCTTCAAATTCAAGCTTCAAGGCGCGTAAGTGGCATACTCTACATATACTGTAACTCCGAACATCCACCAAAACGCGCACACACTCGAACGGGTGACGAACGCTGGAACACTTGGTACTCAGTACATATACTCACAAGTCAATGGTCATTCTCCAAAGTTCAGAAATTCATTCAGAACTCAAGTGAATGCAAAAAAAACACGCAAAAAAAAGCGCAGTAATAGGGCATGGGATTGCGCAATGAAATAAGTAAATACAGGCTCGGGCAGGGCGTATATGTGTAGTGTACAGTACAAGCGGGCGGGCGGGGTGCGGGTTAGCAAAGCGAGGCGGGGGTGGGGCGCGGCGTCTAGCATATATGTATGTAGGCGGAGTGGCGGTGGCGGTGGCGGCAGGAGGCAGGAGGCAGGAGGCGGGAGGCGTAGCGTGTGTGTAGAGCGGAGGGGCAACGGCGCCGTAGTGAGGCGGTGGGAGGCAGGGTACAGGCGTCGGTACAGTCTGAGGGTGCGGGCAAGGCAAGGCAGGGCAGTCCGCGGCGTGTCCGAAGAAGTCCGGGGGTAGCGGGCGGCACGGGACGGGCTGGGTACGTAGGCTTGGGGAGTGGGTAAGCAGGGGGTAACGTGGGGGTATGTATGCAAGGCAGGGCGTAGGTAGGAGCGGGGGTAGGTAGGTAGGTATAGGGTAGCAGCAGCACGTAGCTGCGTCCATGCACGCCCGGGTACGAGAAATGGAGGCGCGCGCGCGTTCATGCCGCGCCCGCATCGCCCTCAACGATGACCTTGAGCACAAGGCCGCCACTATCGTCCGTCCCACGCGCAAGCATCTCAAACGCGCGCTGCGTCTCCGCAAGCGGGAAGCGGTGCGTCACGAGCTTCGCCACCAACTCAGGCAGCGTCGGGCGCTCCCTCCCATCCTCGCCCACGACCCGCTTCTCCTTGGGCACGGGGCGCAGGAGGGCGATCGCCTCGGGGTAGGTGTTCGCGTAGCGGAACGAGCCGCGCACGTCGACCTCGCGCAGCGCGAAGGCCGCGACGGGCATGTACGCCGCGCGCGTGCCCATGCCCACGAGCATCACGCGCGACCCCGGGGCGGCGGCGTACACGCTCATCTGCACGGCGCTCTCTGCGCCCGTGCACTCGAAGACGACGTCGAACCCGTCCGGCTGGGCGAAGTGCGCGAGCAGCTGTGCGGCGGTGGTTTGCGCTTTGGCGAGGACCTGGTCTGCGGTGGAGGGTGCGGGTGTGGGTGTGGACGGAGGTTGTGTCGGGCGGTTGATAGAGCAGCAGGGGTCGGATGGGGGTGCGGCGGCGGTAGAGGAAGAAGGGGCGGGGAGGCAGAAGACGTCGTCGGCAAAGGCGTGCCGCCGGGCGAACTCGAGGCGCTGGGGGTTGATGTCGACGGCGACGACGCGGCGGGCGCCGCGGTGGCGCGCGAGGGCACAGGCGAGGAGGCCGATGGCGCCGACGCCAAAGACGAGGACGCACTCGTTGGGGACGGAGCCGAGCTGCACGCGGCGCGCGGCGTGTATGAGGACGGAGAGCGGCTCTGCGAGCGCGGCGAGCTCGAAGGAGACGTCGTCGGGGAGCGGGTGGAGGACGTGCGCGGGGTGGTTGATGCGGGTCTGCAGCGTGCCGTCGATGTGGGGGAAGCGCGCGGCGGACGAGCAGAAGCGCATGTTCTTGCAGAGGTTGTACCGGCCCGACTCGCAGAAGGAGCACGCGCGGCAGCTGATGCCCGCCTCGATGGCGACGCGCTGGCCGACCTTGAGGAGGGGGTCGGCGTCGCGGGAGACGGCGGTGACGATGCCGGCGGCCTCGTGGCCGAGGACGAGGGGCGAGCGCACGGCAAAGTCGCCGTTGCGCCCGTGGGAGTAGTAATGCAGGTCGGAGCCGCAGAGGCCGGTGGCGACGACGGCGACCTGGGCGTGGCCGTGGGTCGGGGGCCAGAGGTGGCGGGCCTCGAGCTGGATGTCGCGGGGGCGGTAGAGCACGGCGGCGGAAGTGGCGACTGAGGACATTTTTGGTGCGGTGCGTTGGGGACTCCTCGCTCGCGCCCCCCTTTATCATGCCCCCGGCCCGCCCCACCCGGCGCCCCCCAGATCGGCCAGATCGCCAGCCCAGGCACGCGCATCTGCGATCGCGATCCCCGCGCCGACCTCCGCACGCCCCTCTCCGCGGCCCGCAGATAAGACCCCCCCCCAGCCCCCGGCGCGCCCCGTCCGTCCGTCCCCATCCAATGCCCGTCCTCGACCTCTTCTCCCTCGCCGGCAACAACGCCCTCGTCACCGGCGCATCCCGCGGCATCGGCAACGCCTGCGCCCTCGCCCTCGCCCAGGCCGGCGCCAACCTCTGCCTCGTCCTCCGCCCCGCCAGCGACGCCAACGAGCCGCCCTGCGTCGCCGCCCTCCGCGCCCAGCTCCCATCCACCACCACCATCGCCGTCGTCTACGCCGACCTCAGCGACCCCGCGCAGGTCAAGGCCGTCTTCCCCCAGGCGCTCGCGTGCATGCCCGGCGGCACCATCGACGTCCTCGTCAACTGCGCGGGCATCCAGCGCCGCGCCCCCGCTGTCGACTTCCCCGAAAGCGACTGGGACGACGTGAGTGATATCATCGATGACGTTGTTCGTTGTTGCTCTCCCCGTGCGGATCGGGGCCCCGCCCCACCCCCCCCACGTCGGTGCGGCGCGGGCTTCCGAGCGCGCTGCCCTCCCGTTGTTGTCGCCCGCTGCTCGCCGCGGCCCCTCCGCGGCACCCAGCGCTATTCTCGGCGCACCGCGGAGGGCCCAGGCGCACGCAATTTCGAGCGTGCGCGCAGCGCCCCCGCGGCGCTCGCACGCGTCGTGTCGTCTAATACCCCCGTACCCCGCGCCCCCGCGCCCCACACATGCCACCCACTAACACCCCCCCTCAGGTCCTCTCCACGAACCTTAAAGCCGCCTTCCTCCTCTCGCAGGCCGCCGGCGCGCACATGCTCCCGCGGCGGCGCGGCTCGATCGTGCACTTCGCGTCGCTCCTCACCTTCCAGGGCGGGCTCACCGTCCCCGCGTACGCCGCCGCGAAGGGCGGCGTCGGCCAGCTCGTCAAGGCGCTCGCGAACGAGTGGAGCGCGCACGGCGTCAGGGTGAACGCGGTCGTGCCCGGGTATGTCAAGACGGATATGTACGTGGTTTCCTTTTGTGGATTTGGTTGTTGGAGGAGGAGCGCGCTGAGCGTGGATGTGTAGGAATGAGAAGCTCCTCGCGGACCCGACGCGCCTGCGCCAGATCAGCGAGCGCATCCCCGCGGGGAGGTGGGGCGAGCCTGCTGACTTTGCTGGGCCCGTCGTCTTCCTCGCGAGCCAGGCGAGCGCGTACGTGTGCGGCGAGCTGCTCGTCGTCGATGGGGTGCGTGTTTTTATCTTTCGTTTGTCTTTCTATTGCGCGCCCGCTCTTCTACGCGTCCGCTGTCCGCGACCTGTTCCAGAGCACCGCGAGCATGCGACGCTGCGCTAGCGCATCTGCGCGCGACCGTGCTTCCTTTCCTTCAATCGCCAACGAGCTGACAAACACCACATATGCAGGGCTGGATGGGCCGCTGAGCCGCCCCGCTGCGCATTACGTGCATGTGCATGTGCATGTGCGTACGTGCGTGCGTGAGCGTGTAGGTAGCGAACTTGAAATTTTATGGTAGCGAGCCTTTTCCATGTCCATGTAGCGAACTTGAACTTGAACTTGTACTTGAATGAATATGAACCTGAACTCGGGCATGCACGGAAAATTGACGAATGCGCGACGGCGGACACGGTGACGACGTGCCCGATGGGGACGTGTGCATTGCAAAGGAGGCGTGGTGTGCGCGGGCGGTTGGGCGGGCAGGCGCGTGGGGCGCGTGTCGGTTCGTGCGTGTGGGAGGGGAGGGGGGGTGCGCTGGGCTGGGCTAGGCTGGGCTGGCGGTGACCCGACGGCTGGGGCGGCCGGGAGACTCGGACAGGCCTGCGGGTAGGGCGGCGGTGGACCCTGGGCTGTGGGGCACGTAGGTAGGGTGAGAAGGGGCGCGATCGTGTACAGGGACTGGCACTTACGAAGGAGAATCGGGATACGTTACGGCTCGTGGAATTGGAAGGAGATACCGTTATGGCGCTTGAGAGAAGATACCGTTATGGCACTTGGGAGAAGATACCGTTATGCTTGTTGAAGGGAGGATACGTTATGCCGGGCTACTGAGACGAAAATACGTTATTGGCACTTGAGAGAAGATACCGTTATGCCTGCTGAGGGGAGGTCCTGAAACGAAGATACGTTATGATGCCTCTTGAAACGAACGAGCGGACGAACGAACGAACGTACGTTATGCCTGCTGCGCTCTGAAAGAAGGAAGGAGGTTGGCGTGTGGGGGTTCTAGCATCCATCCATCCGCGCGCGTGGTGTTCATGTCGCTTGCTTGTCTCGTTCTTGTCCTCGTTCTCGTGTTTGTTCTCGTCTTATTTTTGTCCCCCATCTCGCTCTCGTGTGCACCCGCATACTGCCGTGCGCTACATAAGCAGAGGTCGGACAACACGCCCGGCTGTGTCGGTGCTGAGATTCAAAGGACACGCGAGATGAAAGGACACGCGAGATGAAAAGACACGCGAGGCTAGAAATGTGCTTGGAACACCAGTACTCAGTTAGCGTAGCCTTACACGCGAAGGTCGCCTCCGAAGGCGATCAGAAGCACACCACCACTGACTGGCATGCGACACTTGGAGTTAGCGACGCGCGGCGAGGCGAGCCCAGGCGCGGCGCGAGGGGGCGGCGGCGGCGGCGGCGGCGGTGCGCGTGCGTAGGGGTGAGGATGACGAGAGAGGCTAATTGTGCTGGGGTGAAGAGTCGGAGGAGGGTGACGAGTTCGGATCTTGATCCTGTCGCTGTGAAGGGAGAGAGTTTCATTGTGCTTTGGGTGAAGAGCTGGAAAATGAAGGGTCCTTTAGCGAAGAGCCGGAGGGAGGGTGAAGAACGTGCGTGAGCCTTGAGGTGAAGGGGGACATTTTTCGAATCGTTGTGCTTGAGGCGAAGGGTGCTTGAATGAAGAGGTTGCCCGAGGTAAGCAAGGATTGGCGCGGCGGCGGCTCCCGGGCGCGAGTAATGGCTGTTCGCTACTGACATACACAGCCCGCACGCCGGACTGAGCCGGATCTGCGCACGCTGTGCTGTGCGACGCGACACGAGGAGTGGGAGCGCGACGAGTCGAAGCGCTATGTATGGGACGCGACGGGTTCGAGTAGGTTCGAGTTGGAGCGCGATGTGGACACGGTGATCGCCGGCGAGGCGTGCGCGTGATGTACTTACCGGGTGCGGACGCGGACGCGCCAGGCGTGCCACCGGGGCCGCGGTTACGCGCACCGTCACCCGTGCGCATAAACGAAGATACGCACGACGAAGATACGCACGGTCATCCGTGCGCACCCGCATCGCTCCCTGCTCGGCGAGCGACGCGATGAAGCGCGAGAGGCGTGCGGGTACGGGGCAAGTCCGAAGAAAGACGAAAATAGTATACACGCCCATGACATTGACACGCCCGCACCCGTCCGCGAGGGAGCGCGAGCTCCGGCCGCCAGCCAGCGCTAAGCGCGCCCACTGCGATGCGGCGCGTGCCTCCGAGGCCCCGGCTTAAACCGGGCGTCTCAGCTCCAAGCGAAGACGGGAGACGGAAGAGCGTACATGGGCATTGGGCAGCTTACCCCAAATCTTGGCATGATGCCGGCTGCGTGCGCCGCCCACCGCACCAGCGCTACTTACCCCACATTGACAATAGCAGACGAACTGCGGCGCTCCCGCGGGCGCCAAAGCGGGGCCGCTGCCGCTGCCGCAAGGCGGTGCGACGCCACAGGCGCGCGCGGACCCCCCTTACGACGGAGGCATATGCCTGACCTATCTGTACTTGGTCTAGTCTGGTACATGCACGATAGCAGGGTCCCCGGCGACATAATGGCTCCGACGGGGCGCTGGCAGGCAGCCTGGTAGCCTGGGCGGCGTCGTGGGTATGTACTTACCCAACTGAATGAAAGAAAACGTTATTGTATTATTCCCTTGTGTAGGTTCGTACACCATCCAGATTCAATGCACCGGGCACCCACCCAGCGCAACGCGCGTCTAAGTTGAGCCTGTCTGGTTGCACACCCGCGCTGCGCCGCTTCGCGCCTGTCCTGTCTGTCTATCTGTCCAATGTCTGTCTGTCTGTCTGTTCTGTCTGTCGTCTGTCTATCGCCTGACTCTGACGCTGACATCGCGCTACCGGGCCCATCGCAACGCAACGCCCGTTATCTAACGTCAAGCGCCGCATTCAATAACTTCAATTCACCGATAACAATAGGAAGCGCTTACGCGCCCAGCGCCCAGCGGACCCACAGTGCGGGGGCGCACACAAGTTACATACAGCGGTAACAGCAGCATACATGCCCACCCCGGCAGGCCCGAGAGACAGGGCATTGTCAAGATAGGGACAAACCGCGTCCCGCACAGACCAGCACAGCGGCACACGGACCCTGCGCTAGAAGCACGGCCGCGCCGCCGCGCGCGACCGTCGTGCGAGGATACGTGCCTAAGCAGCCTAGCTGCGCTGGCTGCACCTGCCCGATGGCACTGGCACTGGCACTGGCAGGGCCCGGGGCCCCTGGTTCCGAGCCAGGTAGTTGGGTGTATGCACTCTTATTAGGTGGGTTGGCTTGCGCGGGCCTATCGGGTGCGTGCCGTTCCGGGCAGGAGACGGCCAGGGGTCTGGACTGGGTGCTGGTCGGCGCCCCGGAATCCGTCGGGGTGAGATAGATTGAGGGTTGTCCTGTTTGTTTGGGGTTGTAGAGCGATTGAGGTGTTGTTCATATGTGAAGTGCGAATTGAATTGCAAGCAAGATGATGCAAACATGATTATCAAGTTCAGTTTGTTCAAGTTCCCGAAATCAATTGGGGTTCTTTTCTCATTTGTTGCGAAAGAAAACCCCAAAAGAACCAAAATATCAGAAAACATACCGTCTGAAGAAAACATATTAAATACATACCCCATTTCCGAGGTCCAAGACGAAATTGACGCCGTCTGAGCTCGCCCGCGGCAAATTTGATCCCAAAAATAGGCCAATCCGGATAGCGTCGAAAACCGCGCTCATCTCTGCACATGGACAAATCTGGAGAAAATGCATCCGAACGACGCACCCTGATTTCGAGGACCACAGCGTGTCTGCAATTATCACTCGAGCCGACGGGTTAGTCAGCTTTGCGCAAGGTCCGAAGGTACCCAGTGGGCTGCCGGCCCATATAAGGACGGGCGCGCCTGAATTAGACGCAGTGGCTACGGCATCTGAGTCAGCTTTAGCTAACGCGTGCTGACGCGCTGCCCGCCGTGTGCGAGCAGCCTGCGCTTGGACCGACGCTGGGCCACGCCCATAGCCTGGGCGACAGCCAAGCGGCCAGGCTCGAAGGCGTGATTTAAGGCATGAGCCAGAAAAGGAGATTCGAAGCCCTCGCGGCACGGGGCGCGCCGCCCCGAGGGCCTGGACGCTGTGCGACCGACGCCCCCCGCGCGAGCGGCGATTGGACTGCGCACCAGACCCTGCGTGCGCCGCACACATGCACGTTCGGGAGGCGAAGGTCCCTCGATTCCAGAATGCACTGCAAGACCCGCTGCCGCTGCCGCTGCCCCGCCCTGCGGCGCTATTATAGTCTAAATGCGCTATAATTAACCCATTGGCCCCGCGCGAGGCAGGCAGGCAGCGCGGTCGCCTGGGGGTGGGCTCGTCCCGGGCGTGCGCAGGCAGCGCAGATAACGCTTATGCTGCACCGCGCCGGTGCGTGGGCTTCAGGACGCATCGGGGGCTCGCCCCGCACCTCCGAGTAGGCCCTGAGCGAGCCGCTGCGCGTCCACGCTGCTCAAGCGCCGGGAGTGGAGGTATCGCTCGCCGTGGACGCTGCGATGCATCTAGCCCCGGCGGGCGGGTTAATAGTACCATATACGTCCGGGTTCGCAGACTGGGAAGAGTGAGCCCCGCTTGCGCAGAGTCCGGCCGCGTGAGGATGTGCGCGGCGCTCGATGCAGCTTATCGGCGGCGCGTGGGGGTGCGGTAGCTACACGGCGGGTCCATGGACACAGAAGCATCATGGGAGACTGACCGCGGCGGTCGTGGACCCTTGAACTCTAAGAAAACTGCGCTGCGTATTTTCCTGCGTCGCCTAATAATAGAGAGCGGCGGAGATGGCGCAGAGCAGATGCAAAAGGCGCAGGTAATTAGGGGGCCGCGCAATCTGCTGATCTGCTCGCCATGCCAGCGTGTGGGAGGACGCAGAAAGCCTAGAGGATCGGCGTGCGGTGGGGTGTATTAGGTTTTGCGGGCTCGGCGGCGTTCCACAGAATTACACGAATAAGCAGAGAAGCGTTGCCTTTACTAACGCCTTACACCTCGCCCCCCACTACCACTCTCTCTGGGTTGGGTCTTCACACTCTGGAGATGCATGAGAACTTAGCCGCCCTATTTAGGTATTATTCTTGCTGGGGAGAGGCGCTGTGCGTCGGCGTTTGGTGGTGACTCAGTATTGTATTAATAATATCCCGGTGCCCACTACCTAATCTTCGCTCGTTGCATTGGGCTTAATTTGACAGTGTCAATCGAAGTAAATACTTCTACTACCACGCCCATGGGACCGGCGGCGCACTCGAGACCGCACAGTCCAGCCCCCGCCACAGTTCCTCTTCGTGGCGGGTCTTCTATGAAAGCTAATCGCAAGCCTGTTGGATAGGCATCACCTAACGCCTGATTGAGACGACCGTATTTCTATAAACACCACGGAAGCCGTGCCGACGTGCCAACTACTCGCAGCCGGGTTCATCCAGCGTGCGCTTGAGGGCGTTTTGCGTAGAAGGATGGAGCCCGGTGGGCACCCTGTCGGCCGCGCTTCGCCCGAGGTGTTCCCCGATCGTGGCCTGCGGCGTATCGACCCGGCGGCGGGGTGCAAGGAGCCAGCGTGCCATGTTAGAAGCTCCTTCCAGACCGCGTCTGCTGCCCCCCGGCTTTCGATGCGGTGGGGCGCGCATGGCGTCGGCGTCTCCTGATCGCGGACATCGCTCCCCGTCGATGGGCTCCGGGGAAATTCATGGATCACCGGTGCTGAAGCCGACGTACATATAGTTCAATGAACAGGAAATTAAATTCACCGCACTGGCTTCGGCGCGACTGTTCGCCTCGCCCGCGCAGGACCCGATGTTAGACCCGCCGCGACAAATGCTCATGACAGGCGTATATGATAATTAATTTTCGCCCGGAGACAGGACCGCAGAAGCCGGTATAAAATTGCCCAATTGAGTCGGCTGCCTTGTCATATGTGCCACAGGGGGTGTGGCGGGTGATGATGACTTCAAAATTTGCTTGAAACACGCGCGCAAAAATATGGCCCGGCACGTACACCGCTGGTAGTGCAATCATGCAGACGGGACAAATCCACCCACGAAAATCGGGTTATCAATTTCCCCCTTACTCCCACACCACCCACACACCGCCTCAGGCAGCTAAAATTTGTCAGCTGGAGAATGTTACCATTCAAACCGATAGTTTCAATTGCTCGGGAATGCAGGGTTTTTGTATACAACCATCAAATGTACAGAGAGCCCGGAACATGCTCCCGACTTCCGAAATATGGTCTGCCTATTATTTAAATAAACCCATACTAACATCCGCATATGTGACTGCTATCTCGGACAATCCCTTCCTTTTCATTGAATCGCCATTCAGTAGAAAAATAAACGCCGGCACGGCTCCATACTTGTACTACAACATGCGGTTTCGAATTGGGCAATCGCTTTTGGCGTGGCATGCACAGCCTGGCAGATTCGCATCGGCGATCAGCTGTGCAGTGCAGTCGACACCTAAATCACCTGCAAGCAGATCTGACATAACCCTGCGCGCTTTGGAGAGAGTTGTACACGAAAAGGGGAACCAAGGTACAAGTGCCGGTCATAGAGTCGTTGGCTGGGAAGTGCACAATTACATATAATTATCGTGCATCGAATAGGAAATTTGGGAACGAGAAAATTGGGTCAGTCAACCCGCGTTATTTTTAAAGGTATGACAGTGCACGCAGAAGCGCTTCTCGGACAAGTCTCGGGCTGAATCGATCTCTTAATATGGCTTCTTTCCCTGTGATGCGGAGGAAAAGTTCCTTTAATACAGTTGTGTCCACGAGAAAATAAATCTGCTACGATGCCGGGTCTCGAGCTCGCACTCTACTTCTTCGTTCCTTGACCTCAAACAAGGTTGTGCTTTATTTCGTGTATGAGAGACCCGCGCCATATTTGCATGAACGCTCTCTGAGTGCTTATAGTTTAAATAGCATACATGTGTCTAGAAACTGACCTACTGTCGCTCACACCGGTCCGAAAATAAGAAAGATCTTAGTTTATGCGTCCGATAAATATAGCTAGAAAGCCCGCGGTACGGGTGTCTGGCATAACCTATACAAATCGAGGGTCAATTGCGGTAAAAACAACTTACCGCAATGCACTCTGCAAGCAGAGAACCGTTCATTAGCGTCCGTATCCGTATACACCCACCGCAGTTTTCTTGCTAGCCAGCTAGAGCTGGTAAAAATCTTAAATGAGCCCTTGTATCAGCGGAATGAGATGATATAGCAGCTGACTTTTCAACCGCTTCTATCAGCAGATAGCTTCCATTATTTACCCAGTGCAGTTCTGCTATTACTGCAAATGAGCAGCATGAGCGTCGAGCTTTGATGTTATTCCAGCTATTAATTGCTCGTGGGCTTAAACATTTGGCGATATGGGTTTGTGGCGCTGTGAGTATTCCGGCATAAACACAGTGTAAGCGCCTTGCTGCTGGCTCTGGCAGATCGCCGAAGGGAAATCCCATTTCTCAAGAATGTGCCACATGAGGCAGGCAGAAACACCAGAAAAGCTCATGGGGCTTAAAGGGTAGGGAGATAGCCGAAGAGAAGCGCGTCCTGTTTTACCAGTGGCGCTCGTTGTGCAGGAGGATGAACGTTCTTCTCTGGACAGATGATACCCAGTGTGTGGAAGCTCTGCCTTCTGTGTCAGGGTGTAGTTTTATTCCTCCCATCTTCACTTCTGTGGCCGATGCGGTGTGGAGTAAAAATGAACGCTGCCCGGCAAGAATGCAATCTCCGATTGCGAGTGATAAGAATACGGCGGTCAGTGGCGTCTTGGGTCATTTGCTCAGGAAGAAACCGATCAAGACCCGTGTGCTTCACTTGATGTGAGTCCACGGTCCGAATGCAGAGGTGGTGAGAGACGGGTAAATCCTGTTTGCGTCATCATAAGCCGTTTTCAGACAATTTAGAGGTCAGGTGCAGACAAATAGACTTCCCGCAGTGTACTATCACCATTTTTCGATGCAAGTGCGGTTGATAGGGTCTAAATTCAACAGAGATAGCGCAACCGCACTAATTCGGACTAGACAATTGGAATCGTGCCGGCAGGTAGAGGGACGTGAAGGTAGCCGGATAGTCGACAGGTCGTGTCGACAAGAGATGGAAGGCAATGTATCGAGGATCAAAGGGTCATACGGCTATCATCCGCGTGCAAAGGCCAGGAAATAGAGCAATGAGCGGTTCTCCCAGTCAGAAGCATGTGAGTGATATGGGTCCATAGGTCTATCTCAGTCAAGCAATGGACTGATAGGTAATTCATAGCGACGTTCATGGCAGTCGGGATGATCCGACTGGGAGAGAACCACACTCATCGAGAAGGACAAAATCCTCCGACTCGATAGCTGCAGTCTGCCTATCCGATAGGAGGCGGCATGTGATGCGAGAGTTTTCTTCGCTTCGGACGGCGAAGGAGTTCTCAATATAGCTACGACGGCCACGGAGAAGGACGTCCTTGAGCATCGATGGAGGATGTACGCACACGCGGTCGCAAACGTGCGAAATTTCAGCTACTGCCGGACGAAGAGTCGAACCCGAACGCGCGGCGGGTGAAGTAAGACGGCAGGCCACCTCGCAGCGTTCAAAGTACTGTCTTTTAGTTCTGGGTGCAGATCAACACTCCCCGAGGCTTTTCAACTTTCGAGAATGGCGCTCTTCAGTGCGCTCGGTAGTTTGGGGTGGCTGGATTCGGCTGGATCTGAATTTTTCGGTAAGAACAGGGTGCACCGTGCCGCAGCGTGGACCTGGTGTTTTGCCGGGCGATTTTTGGTCATCCAGGGGGCGGATGTGTAAAGAGGGTGAGAAGAGAGTAGATCATTCCGCATCTTTACACACGAGTATCCGTTTAAGAAATCAATCAGAGGACGTCTGTGCAGAAAAGAAAGATAGGAAAAGATCAAGAGGATGATGATCTGAGCCTACACGGGTTGATGACGGCAAACATTCTGTTCGGCGGAAACGTTGAATAATATTACCGACAAACAGAGTTTATTTGACGTGACACACATCATGTGCATGTAACGTACTGTGATATTTCGTGTCAAGATTTCGTCAAGATTCAAGTTTTTAACTTTTTTTTATGCGCGTTGATTCGACGGGGGCCCAGGCTAGAATATAGGGGACTAAACATTTTGAGTAAAGCAACGGATGGTATGTGAAAAAGACAAGGTGAAGACGTGGGCGCAAAGGAAAACTGATAAACGGCAGGAGGAAGGGCCCAGGGAGGAGCCTGGAGGAGGACAACGGAAGGCCAACTAAAGATGAATATGGGTCATACGGATGTCGACCTTTAAACGGGAAGATGTCGACACGACGAGGGTGAGAAAAGCAGCCGAAAGAGAGGGTGGCGACGTGAGGCGAAATGTGAATGGACAAAGATTTAGGTGGGGTCTGCTTGTTCAAGAGGGGGAAGGCGGAATTAAAAAGTTGAAGTCGGATGGCGAAGGGGCGAGTTAAGTGAAATGAGACCGCGCAAGTGAGGAGCGCGGGAATAACGTCGTGGCGGTGGAGTCGCTCACCACTGCTACTTGCGATGGCAAGGTATCGGCAGGTCCTGGGAAGTGGACCACGAGTCGTCGTCGGCGGAAAGGTTTTCCAGGGATTTTCGTCGACGGCCACTCATGGTGGTAGTGAAAAGGTTGAGTAATAAATATGACGGAAAGCGGGTTAATATCTTTCCATTATGAGAGAGTGCAGAACTTAGGGTAAATTCAGGTGGCAGAGGGCAAGATGGGCAGCGACCGAAGCTTCAAAACGGGTCGTAAGTCGGACTTGACACTAACAAAACATGACAGAACGAAGTTCAAGGAAAATATCGAGGGCGCATGGGAACAAAGCTAGGACAGAAAACAAAATGTGAGCGAGGACCGAAGTCTTTTCGACAGAACGAGCGCAGAGGGCAGGTAATTAGTTCAAGGACACTGATGAGACCGGAGCGCTGAGCCGTCAGGTCGTGAAGAAATTGGATGTTAGAGCGGGGTGATTGAGAAACAGGACACAGCCAGAAATGAAGTGCACTCAAGTACGAAAGCGAGAGAATAGCATTCGGCCCAGAGACCAGGATAAGGTGGAGGTCGGAGGCGGGTGCGACCAGATTACGGAGACGGTTTACTGGGGCAAGCTGCAAGACGTGACGAAGTAGGAAAGGCAGACCCATTTAATTCGACGGCGATCATTTTCCTGCATGGTGAGGCGGCCGCAGCGGAGCGAATCGATTTCTATGGGTAAATACTTCGGGTTGTGAGAGTCGAAAGGAGGTGCGGTGCTGGTGTAGGTATGAAGAGGTAGTAAATGAGGTTCGTTGTCGATGACAATGCAAAGTGCTGCGAAAGCTAACGGCCCTTTAGAATGCAGAGTGTAATCTTCGTCGGTCGTAGTATTCCAAGATGTTGGTCTGCTCGGTCCAGTCTGATCATGGGCGTCAGCGGCGATGTTGTTGTAGGCGCGGCCTAGATTACCGACCGTGCGCCAGAGGGTGAGACGTTCAACTTCCTAAAATCCAATTCGCCTGAGTTTCGGCCTCGATTTGCGCTTGTGCTGGGCCGAACTGGGATTTTCAAAGCCAGGAAGTATTTGGTCATGGTGCTAGTTTTAGACAGTGAACGAAGGCGGACGAGGAAAGCCAGCAAGTGTGGTTGAGGAAAATTACGAAGGAACGCGCGTTGATTGGGTGGAGGAGGACAACGCCGAACGGAAGTGATCCAGATGGGCCTGGGCATGCCTAAATTTGGCACGCTTGAGCTTCATGCTGCTTCACATATGCCACACTGCGCGGAGCGCATCTGGATAGCTTTTTCCAGCGCGAGATACGTTCAAATGCGCCGGAACTAGCAATCTTTTTGATGATCCCCAATGGTATGATGGAATCGGCGTCACCTTTAATTGAAGGCTAGCGAGTAAGCACAAATTGAATACGGGCGGCTGGCAGTCAGATCATGCATCATGACGAATTTTCAGGGTGATTTAAGCCAGATGTTAGGAAACCTCTGTTGGATTCGCCATGGATCCCAACAAATATGGCAAGAATATAACACTGAAAAGGGAAGAGTAAGATACATGACCAATGCTAAGCAGTTCCTCTCTGTTCCACGATGTACGAAAGTGTATTACATTAAAACTTTGAAGCCCTGAATGCTGAAAGTGTGTTTGAGTTGGCTAACTACAAACAGTCAATCATGGACTTGATAAAAAATCAAGCTGCCTGATAAAAAGATTACGCGCTATTATTAGGGGCTGGCGGCGTTTCTGCAGGATACAGCCACAGTGAGGCCGAGATTCGGCCAATTTACTCCTCCGCCTCGCCTCCTCTACATACGAAACACAGCGTCTTCACCGCCTTCTTCCAAGTCCAGCTTCCGCAGGAGGACGAACATTCTCGGCGACCACCTCGAACGTCCTCGAGCAGGTGGCAATGAAGCGCCTAGTGCCAGCCCGTCGGCGTATGAAACGTGAAAAAAAATAGGAACAAGTCAGCCAATAGATCAGGGCGACCAAGGCAACATACGGTCCAGTCCGATTGATCATGATTCATGACCGGGCATTGCTATATATAAAAGGACAACGGAACTCCAGATCGCCCGCAACGACCCTCTCTCTCTGCAGCCTGTTTTTCTTCCTTTCTGTTGTATACTTCTTGTACTTACCAGACCTACCTGCCGACATGACGATTGTGCTCACCCCCTACTGGTCGAACGGCGTCCAAAAGCTCAAGGTTGCCCCGCAACGTAAGTGCATACATAGCTCTTCGTGCGCGAAGAAGAAGACGCTGAAAGGCGCGTTGCAGCTGCACCACCGCCGAAGAAGGGCCTCGTCCCTCCGGTGCTGGACCAAAATATCCACACGCTCCGATGCCTCGCACAGCTGCGCTCGAAGACCAGCGACCTCGAGAAATACATCTACCTATCCCACCTCAAGACCGAGGACCCGCACATGTTCTACCGGCTCTGCTTGAAGCACATGTCTGAAATCACGCCTCTCATATACACGCCAACCGTCGGCGACGCCTGCCAGCAGTTCTCCCAGATCTACAGACGCCCAGAGGGGATGGTACGTGCCTCATGATTCCGTACTTATGCCAGCACGAAACTGACCTTGTCGTCAAGTACGTCTCCATTCAAGACAAAGGAAAAATTCGCTCTGGTATGTCAAAAAATTTCTTTCAACCAATCACATCTCTGCTATAATAACCTCGGACGCAGTCATCAACAACTGGCCTAAAATAGATGACGCTCGTATTAGCGTCGTTACTGACGGTAAAATATTATTTGCGGTGTACGGTCGCGCGGCCGTGTTGACCTACTTTGATTCCAGGCTCCCGCATCCTCGGCCTAGGAGATCTAGGGGTCAATGGCATGGGCATATCGATTGGCAAGCTATCGCTCTACGTTGCTGGCGCCGGGTATGTCCTAGCCACTCCTTTGAGACTGCAAGTGTCTGACTATGGTGCCCAGAATCCGTCCGGAATCGACGATCCCTATTTGCCTCGACCTCGGAACGAACACCCAGCGATACCTCGATGACCCCTTCTACCTGGGCATCCGCCAGAAGCGGGTCGGCGACGAAGAGATGGCCGAGTTCATGGATGAATTCATGCATGAGATGAGCACTGCTTTCCCCAAGTTGATGGTCCAATTCGAGGTCAGTCTTCTGAAAAGACCACGAGGTTATAGTAAACCTAATAATCTTCATGCAGGATTTCTCCACCGACAACGCATTCAAGTACCTCGAACGCTACCGCCACAAATACCCCGTCTTCAACGACGACATTCAAGGCACCGGCGCCGTCGTGCTCAGCGGGTTCCTGAACGCGGCCAAGCTCGCCTCGGCCGCGTCCGGCCTCCCGCTCACGGACCACCGTATCCTCTTCTTCGGCGCCGGCTCAGCAGGCGTCGGCGTCGCCTCCCAGCTGATGAGCTTCTTCACCCTCCTCGGCATGACCAAAGAGCAGGCGCGGCGCAAAATCTGGCTCGTAGATTCCCAGGGCCTTGTATACGACACCCGTGGGCGGCTCGCTGAGCACAAGAAGTGTATGTCCCTTTATCTATCACTGCGGACGGGATGTGCCAGCTGACGTCATTGGGGGTGGCAGACTTCTCTCGCGACGATTACCAAGGGCCCCCGATGACCAACCTGCTCGACATCATCGACTACGTGAAGCCCACCGCGCTCCTGGGGCTTTCCACGATTACGGTAACTATAGCACACTGCCTCCGTCCTCCCAGTGCACTCACAATCCGATTTTCATCTTGCAGGACGCCTTCTCCGGTCCCGTCCTCGACGCGATGGCCGCGCTCAACCCGCGGCCCATCGTATTCCCCTTGTCCAACCCCGTCAAGCTCGCGGAGTGCTCCTTCGCCGACGCAGTAGCGCACACCGGCGGCTCTGTGCTCTTCGCGTCCGGCTCGCCCTTCCCCGAGCAACAGTATCAAGGCCGGATTTTGTACCCGGGCCAAGGAAACAACATGTACATTTTCCCAGGTGCGTTGCTATGCTGATTCGCCCGGCGTATCTTTGGAGATTTACTTATGGGCTACTACAACTACAGGCCTGGGATTGGGCGCCATCCTCGCGCGTGCGGCTGAGGTTACGGACAGCATGGTCGAGGCGTCGTCTCTTGGGCTGGCGCAGTCGTTGAACAAGGAGGAGCATGCGCTTGGTCTGATATACCCTCGGATTGAACGAAGTGAGTAATGGAACGTACATCGTAACATGCTTGAACTAATGCTTGAATTCGTAACCAGTCCGTGAGATCAGTACTCACATCGCGAAAGAAGTCATTCGCGCGGCTCAGAAATCAGTACGTGCATTTTCTTTCGTCTGCTTGCGCAATACATAATAGACCATCGTTTTCCAGGGTGTTGATCGCTCCCCTGACCTCCGCACCAAGACCGACGCAGAGCTTTTACAATTCATCAGCGCTAAGATGTGGAACCCGTGATTTAATTTTATAGATTTTTTATTCATGTAGGCCCCCGACCTAATGCTCGTTCATGCCGGTTGGATATCAGTATACCATACTTCATATGCTTTCGGGATTCTCTCCTTGTTGTCGAAATCGTTTTCATACGTAGATCTACCTATGTTAGTCTAGATACACTGTCGTAATGCTAATAGATACTTTCAGTCCCACAAGCGGTCGATAATTGTAAGAATACAGTAGATGATAATAATGTTCGAATGCTTGAAACGCCAGCATTTCGGGAGAGAGGTACATAGATGAGTAGTAATATACAAGTACGGATGAGGGCTACAATGTTTCTGAAGAATACAAATTGAGAGCTACAGGTTTTGTCGGTGGAGGGACGGCGCTATCATGAATATTGCGGATTTCGGGGGGAGACGCGGGGGAGCAGGATCGATTGTTGATGTTCTTCCGCTCAGTGACTGAGTAGACGGCCCACGCGAAGATTGGCTGCGAGGCGAGCGAAAAGGCGACCAAATGTTACTATTGCTATCGTGTCGCAAAATTGAGTCGGTGGAGGTGAAGTGCGTATACACGGTTTCTGTTGTGAAAGGCACTTCGTAAGCAATATCACGGAAAAGATATGGTGCATACCGGGTCGACTTTTCTCGGCACTCCCAATGGACTTCACACTGTCGGTCTTTTGCCTCGCCAGCGCTCTCCGACGAATGATAGCATAGAAAATGATGGTCGATGCGATGAAAAACAAGGAAATCCCAAGAAGTACGCCGAGAATTTTAATCGTCGTCTTTTGGGTATCAGCGGGTATTTGCGAAGGACTTGCAGATTTGTTGGACACAGCCTGACTAGTCGGGGTAGCCGAAGTGGTACTCTTCGCGCTCGTCGAGGCCGAAGTGGCAATGGCAGAGTTTGCCGGAGGAACGCTGGTGACCACGCCGTCCATATTTGCCGAACCCTGATTGGGCCCAACGAAGAAACTCTGGAAGATGTAAGGTTTAGCCACCACAGACGTAATGTTGATTGTTATTAGGTGTTCCATATCTGCAGACAGTTTCGACGAAGATGCGAAGAGCGGTTGATTAGGGACATTGGCCACGGCAAAAGGGAGCGTGGTGGCAAATTCTTGTCCGTCAAGAAAATACACCGCCGTTGGTGGTGGGTCGGTGGCGTTGCTCGACGGAACTGTGCCAAACACAGCTATACCGGACCCTAAGTGGATAAGGAGTGTACTTGAGCATCGTCATCATCACAATTTCTTCGGGCTCACCGTTGAAATGAAGAGATATACTAGCGCCGGTGGAGGTCGTACTGTGTGCAGTCGATAGCTGGGGACCAGTTAAGGTCCACGGCCCTACATAACTCACGCGAGGATCATTGTCGTGTATTACACATAGTGGACATCCACTGAACGGCGACGAAGTCGGACTTGGAGAACCTTTTCCTGGAGAAGACATCGCAGAAGCATTCCCGCTAGCTTTGCTAGAAGCATTGGAATCGTTAAGGTTCTGCAAGTTGGACGGCCGGCTTTGTCTTTTCATCTTATTAATGCGTTGACCATTGAAAGAATGTGGGGAAGTCTTCGTTGAAGACTTGAGGAACATCGAGTCCCTCGAGGAGCCCTGAACATATGAGGCGATATCTGCTACAAATCAGAGTGTTAGCCTAGACATGAATGAAACTTGAAAATGTAACTGACCATGCGAATTTTGACGAGGACTCATCATCGATGAATGTGGAGTAATGTACAAATCTATGCCCTGGACGACGTCAGGTCCGCGGTTGAAGCGCATATGAAACTGCATAACTTACCTCTAAATTATGGGAAAGAAGTCACGGAAAGGCCAGAGATTTATACTGGGCCTTAAGAAACCCATGGTTTTGGTTCAAAGAAAGAGAGATTCTCGGTCGAACCGGGACCCAATACGTCGGATTCCCTTCAGTTCGGAGGAATTTGCAGTGTATCCATCAAACCCCCGGCGCAACCACAACCTGCCCGTAGGAAGAGGACAACGTAATCTACGTCGTCAATGAGAATTGGGTGCCTTGGTACGAGCAACGTGACCACTACGAATGTTTAAGTCGATCAAGAGTTCTTATCTGGGTAGTTTTTCCAATACTGACCTGTTGAAGACGAATGCACTTGGCGTGCTTGAAGCCCACCCATCTAACCCCGTACTACCTCCTGCGCTACCATCGACCTATAGCAACGTTTCTTATCAGCAATTGCAGTTGGTTTATAGGTCGTCCAACTTGTCGTGCTTCCCATGGTTGGCACGGCGGCGAACTTGTAGGTTGATTCGGTGTGGACGTGGGAAATAAACACTCGATATGATAAAGCAATTTATTTTATTACTACTGCTGACATCCGCAGAGTAGAAACAGTGAGCGTTTTCGCATATGCAAACATACTAGACGCAGCGATAGAGAAGGCATTTAAGGTTATATCCCAGCCATTTTCTTCAACACAGCAAACTCGTCCTTTCCGGTCGCTTTACAGAGAGCATAGAACTTAGATGTTGTGTTGGCCAGCAGCGTCGCAGGTCTAGAAGACGAGAATCAGCCAGAAGTCCTACAAAAAAAGAAGATTGAATTTTACCGATCAAATTCAACTATTTTTCCTTGCTCAAGAAGCATGACCTGGGATACGTGGTAAGACTCATGCCGTTGAACACTGCAATGGGCTCACCCTATCGTAATCGATGACAGTGCGGAGCCGGTGCGCGATTGTCAACAGTGTACTGTCAGCGAATTCTCTAAGAAAGCCTCTCAGACATCGACATGCCCCAATGAGGTGATAAGGAACTCACTGTCGGATTGTCTTGCCGATTAATTCATCGGTGGCATAATCAACACTGCAAGTTAGTCATAAGCCCAATGACATTTCCCCAAGAAAGGAGACGCAGCCCACCTTGCTGTAGCCTGATACGATGTATACGGCTCATCAGCGAAAACAAGATGATCCAAGAGTCATTACGCACCTCGTCCATGACGAGAACTTTAGAACGCTTCAGAATCGCCCGTGCCATACAAAGCAGCTGCTTTTCACTGAATGTTTTTTAGGATGCAGTTGAAATGCGTCTAACTAGATTGACCTACCCGGTCGAAAAGTTATCACCGCCTTCAGACACCTTTGAATCAAGATCCCGGAAAACATTGGCGTTGACCATATCTGCAGCTTCCGCTGGTGTATCTTCTGAAGGAATAAGGTGCACTCTCCGAAGGGCTTCATACTACATCAAGAGGCAATAAGACTCGATCCCGCATGTTATACTTGTGGGCGAACTCACAATTTCAGAATCCTGGTACTCATCGAATACATCGAGAGTCGAGCGAAGACTTCCACTCAAAATGGTGGGGTCTTGAGGGATGATGGTCAACCGACTTCTAAGATCCGTCAACCCAATTTTAGACGTGTCAATTCCATCCACCAAAATACGTCCTTGCGTTGCTTCGACGAAACGGAAGAAAGACAAAGCCAGCGTGCTCTTTCCGGATCCAGTTCTTCCCAAGATTCCGACCTGATATTCATTTCCCAGAATAAGGGCTTATTGTATATTGCATCTTGGAATAAACCTTACCTTTTCTCCCGGTTTGATCTCGAAGTTGAGGTTATGAAGGACATTTGGTAATTCCGGCTTAAAAGAGTTGTCAGCCTGGATGTCACAAGTGAACGGAGTTTCTACCTACAGCATAACGAATCACGAGATCTTCGCATTTGATTGCACCCTCGGAAGGCCATGAAGCGGGCGGTCGCGGTTCGACATACTCTGGCGGCTCTCTCTTGAGGTCAGTGTATTCTTTGACGCGCTCCAGGGCGACCTGATGGAGTGTTGGTTCCAGATATACGATAAACAAAAGAAATCCGGCTTACCATGGACTGCTCAAGTCCTACAAATCTTCGCACCTGAATAATTTCACATTCAACAACAACAACACTGCGTCGATCAGGTTGCTCGTACCATAAAGAGAAGATCACCGGTGATCGTGGAGGCGAACGCAAGCGCAAATCCGGCCATGGACGCAGTGATACTGGGTGTAATCAAACAGACAAGACCGGTTGCGCCGACAATACCGGCAGAGAGCAAGTTGAAACGGACAGAAAGCCAGCGATTTACTACGGTCAAAGATAAGCAATGACGCCGTTGTAGAAATCGAGGATGCTTTACCTCCCCACATCCAGTAGTAAGGATTCGAGTTCTGTTACGGGTTTTAGAATAAATATAGAATGTTGAAAGTCGATAATCATACCGTATCAACACAACGAAGCATATCTCTCAAGAATTTGGAGGATGCTCCAAACGCGCGCAAGATTGTAACGCCTGAGATTGTTTCTCCATAAATGGAGTAAAGAGGCGACCGTGTTACGGAATCTAAGTGTGCGCATTAGCGATTGAGGAGGGCAATAATCACAAACACCGACCCAGGCGTCTCATATCACGAGATGTTTGACCATAGATCTAATAGGCGTCGTCAGAAAGAAAAAAGGTGACCAAGAAAAATTTCCGTACTTTGGCAACTAATGAATGAAGAGATCAATATTTACCATGAATTCGTACGAAAAGCTGCTTACCATTCCAATACACAGCGCCCAGCAGGAGAGCGGCAACAATGAAGACTGGGCCACCCACAACACTGACAGTAACAATCGTGGTTGACGCTGAAAGCGCATAAATGATACTTCGTCCGAAGTTGTCAGAAAGGCTGCTGTCAATTCCTGCAGAACAAATTAATACTTCAAATTCACGAGAAAATGGGTTAAACACCGACCCTCAAAGTCTTTGCCAAAGCGATTCAAAACACGTCCCCGAGACACGGTGTCGTGGAATCTGATATCGGCGAAGAGAATTGACTCCAACAACCGCTTATAGAGTACGTCCGAGGCGTGGATCGAGCCCCGGTAAAGGATAAACCAGCGGAAGGTCGCGATAATCAAGCCAACGGTCGTAATTATTGCGTAAAGCGTGATGTAGAACACAGGAGTGTGTCCGCCACCATTCAACGCGGAATTAGACCAGTATCTGATTGCACTCAGTGAGAATGCTGTTGCCAGGACCAAATGAAAAGTGCGTACCTGAGCCACCCGTTTTCTAGCACAGGGCTCGCGGAAGCGATGACCAGAACACCAATGAAAAGCGCCCAGTACCATCCGCTTCCGCAGGCCCAGATGTATGTTTCCCAGATGTCGCGGCTGATCCGCCCCACCGCGCGCTTTTCTTCCTCAACAAGCTTGCGTGCGGGCTTCTTCTCAAGCTTAGCCGACGCGGGAGTCGATGCGGCAGTTGAACTCGTTTCCGATTCAAGCTCTTCGGAGAGAATGTTCTCTTCGGCGACCTTGAGCGCCTCTTTCTCTTCCTTATCGGTGTTCTCTTCCTCTGCCTCAGCAGACTGCACCAATGTAGCAATCACGCCGGAGCTGTAGAAAGCCTCCTTGGAACCTTCGAACTGCACACGGCCGTTGTCAAGCGCGACAACGTAGGCGGCGCCTGGAGCACATAGCTGCACGTGATGGGAGACTAGGATAACAGTTCTTCCTTTCATTAAGTCTCCACGGAGGCATTCATTATAAAGGTGGTGGGCAGTGTGAGCGTCGACTATGTACAGCCGGAATGAGACAAAATCCAAGAAAATATCGGGAAAAACCCACCTGCAGAAAGCACGTCATCCAGCAGGAGGATTGAGGCCCGCGAATATACGGCGCGCGCAAGAGAAACTTAACATAAGTTAGTAACAGTACTGCGGCGAAGCACGTTCAATGCAACCTACCTCTTGCCTTCTGTCCACCAGAGAGATTCACCTACAAATCTTAATTGAATACAATAAGGCAAGATGAAAAGAAGGCACCTACCCCGCGCTCTCCGATTTCAGATTCATCGCCATCTTCCAGGATATCGAGATCGGCTAAGAGAGCGCAGACCTAAGGGAGTATTAGGGGGCAGTTATGATAAGAAAGTATGAGTAATACCTCGAGTGTCTTGAGATAACGCGTCTCGTCGTAAGGCAAGTTGAAAAGGATATTATCTAGACGAAAGTATAAACATCCATGCGACTCAAATATTCCGTATACATACCTTTAATCGAGGCATTTCGAAGCCATGCAGCCTGGTTATCGTTTCAGAACAAAACAGTAGCGTCAGTGTCAAATTCGCAACATACCTGAGGCACATAGGCGCAAACGCCATCGATGATCCAATCTTTTGCGCTAACGTTTGCACCAGCAAAAAGAGCCAATGAATCCGCAGGTGACCTCGGGCAGAAAACCTGGCCAGTCAAAATATCCGCTTCGCCAAGTAGGGCTAGAAAAAAGAAAGTACGCATTCACTCAGATTTCCGCAAGAATGAGAAAGAATAAATTTGAGCGTACTTAAAAGCAGCAGAGTCTTCCCGGATCCCAATTTGCCGCAAATGAGCGAGAGTTCGCCTTGCGGGAATTTGAGTGAAAGATCGACGAGAAGGAACTTCTGCTTAGGGGTCGGTGCAGCCGAGGCGCCTCGGCTAGCCACTGCTCTGTCTTGTGGCCAGGTGGCCGTGCAAGACTGGAACGCGACCGTCTTCGATTGTTGATCAAGAGGTGGAACCGCGTCAACCTCGGCGCTGTTCAGATATTTTTCAATTCGTCTTAGCGAAACGAAGCTCTATAATGTACATCAGGTCGAGAGCTTTCATCGACTGTAACTGTGAAACTCACCTGGAGCATGTTGATGAAGGTTTCAGGCAGGGCACTGAGAGCGAACTTCATCTCAGAGAAAACTGTCGACTACCATTAGAAGAAAACAAGTGTATTTGAATGTGGTCATACCAAGAATAGAGGTGAAAGCGATAGATGGGGTCAATGGTTGTCTTCTGAATATCGCGTAATGCCAGAATGAGACAAGTGTGACCAAGATCGGGGATCCATTCCTGAAAGTTTTGGATGAGCTAGTTGACACATTTTCATATATGGGACATATTACCAGATAGCATTCCAAAGAGTCTGCAGAGCAAATGTTAGGTGGTATATAACACGGATAAAGAAAAATCTACCTCTATAGTGTAGTTTAGCTTCTGGTATTTGAGTTCCTTAGTACGAATAGCCAAGACGCGTTTTTCGAAGCTGCGTTCCCAGCCCATAAACTACAGATAGCGATCAGAACACCACTTGATAAATAAGCCCTTTGACCACCTTGATCATACGGATCCCACCGAGGATCTAAGAAACATTCAGAATGATAAAAAATATCATACAGGTTGAACTCACCTCGTTCATGAGAGCAACACGCTCGTCGCGGGCTTTCATAAGATTTTCTTGGGCACCGACAACGACCTTGCTAGCGTAGTGGTTCATAGGTAGGAACAAACACGTAACCGCAAGACCGAAAAAGCAGGATACACCTGGAAAAAAGTCAGTTCTGCTTGATATACGCTTATAGAACAACAGATGCGATACCAAGTAAACTGTATAAGAATATAGTTCCAATGATGATTTCAATGGGGGCGTCTGCGATTGAAACGTTTAGTAGAAGCGACGGTGGTGTTTATCGTACTGCACGCACCAACAAGGGAGAACACATGCCAGGAGAAGTCACTGACTCTATCTACGTCAGTGGTCATGAGGGTCATAATCTGCGCCTTGCTCGAGAAATCGTCTTCGTCAGATTTTTCCTCTTCAGTGGTCGTAGGAGGACTGGCAGTGGCAGCGGCAGCAGTCGCTTCATTTTGAGCCGTTTGAGCGGCGGTTGGAGGTGGGGGAGGTGCATTGGATGCAACATCTTTCCGCACAAGAGTCTTCGCATACAGAATTGAGTTTAGCTGGATTCTGAGGCGGACTTGGATCGTAGTTGTGGACAACGACCATAACTGTCCCGTAACTGCATTTTGTGAGCATACTATTAACAGGGCAGAAGAATTCGAGTTTTTCACCTAGGAAAGAGAGTGCATTGGCGGCAAACAGGCCAATAACAAATACCCATCCCCATCCTTTGTTTTCTCTAAGGGGATCGACTTCGAGGAATGCCACGAGTTTTTGCAGGAAAAGAGGAGGCGCGTAGAAAAGCACCGCCGAAACAGCAGCGAGAAGGAGTTCGGCTGTAAATGCGACATGGTTGAGGCGCAACAAACGATAAGCCAGGAGCCACCCGCTTCCCGGCTTAGGTGACCAAGAAAATATGCGAAGTTTGACGTCACGTATCGTCCTCTTCATTCTAGAATAGTTGTAGGTAGCGCGCATGTTTGTTGGGACGATGGGAAGGTCACCGATATCAAGGCTTTCGGCGATGTTACCCAACCAAACCACCTTGGTGGTATACGAAAACAACAGAGTGTCCCATGGTGATGAATCTGAGAATGTCTCATCAGATTTTGTTTTCCTGGAGAGACGTTGAACGTACTTATAATACCACACACATTATCCTCGTCCTTGTTAGTGATAGATTGAACCGTCTTTTCCGAGTAGATGTCAGAAGGAGGGTAGTGAAGTGGAGGTCCAAGTGGTGTAGTGTATGCAATTGCGGCAATGATAGCATATATGGCTGTGAGCGCGTACCAAAGCCCCTTCAGAATAGGTTCGTCGTCTATGGAGGCTACCGCAGGTGACGTCGCATTTGAAGAGAGGGAAGCCGGTGCCGCGTACCACACTGACGCTTTTACAACTGGTTCGTCAATGGAGACTGCCACGGGGGACGGTGAGCTCGGAAGAATGGCGGTACACCCGAGCAATGCGAAGGCGATGGAAATCAGGACAGTGATATGAAGTATGGATTCCGAATGGTCAGCCGGGTCGCTTTGGGAGATGGAACGCGCCGCGATAAGGAACAAATAGAGCGCGAAGACGAGGTGCAGGGAATAGACGACCGTGTCGTTGCTTTCATGTGTTGCAAGTGACCATCCAAGAGAAATGGTAATTGTTATTAGAGCAAGCGCCAGAAGTAAAGTCATCAGAGCTTTTCTCCACCGCATCTACATCGTCATTAGCACTGCTATAAATTGCACACAAGTATCTACTGTGGCGCACCCGAATCCAGAACTTGTCCTCGTCAATTGGAACTCCATCGGTAGCATCTTCTGGTTTTATGACATCGAACGGGTCGTACGCGTGCAGACTATCATGTTCAGAGTCTATGGGCAATTGAACCTTTCCCTCTGTCGTCCTAGAAAGAAAGAAGACTACAGAGCTTGCTACAGTGCTCAGACCGAGCACGGCGGCGATTGGAAGTTGAAACAGCGGCATGATGCAGCTGAATTTTAGTTTCCACTGGCCCACGAGCTTTTGAACGCCAACGACCGCCGAGAGATACGGAAAAGAAGGGAGTCAGACACCTTTCGCAGCGCGGGCCCGGATACGCGTCGGAGGCAATAATCTGACTAATCCAAATCAAGCGAGTCATTGCCTTTTCTGGACTATGTCGCGTCACCACCATCACAAGGCTCAAACGAGTGCAAGAGCAATTCAAGAGAGTTCAACTCAACGATCTGTCCCAATTAATCTGCGTGAAAAATTGGCTGCTGCTCTTACTTCTATATGATTCCAATTTTTTTGCCTGAATATAAGTCCTCTATACGCTTCCTATGCGTAAAGCGCAGCTAGTGGTCGGAAACATTTCAAATCTCTTATCATGCTTTCTTGCTGGAGAGGGGTTAAAGGGGGCCACAAAACACGCGGTGCATGTGGGGTAAATTGTCCGACTTCAATACAACTCAATATGTGGATTTGAAAATAAAATGACAAATACCTGATTCCAGTTTTTATAGCCTTGAAAGTCGCCCGTCCCTGGCTGAAGACTGTCTCTTGCGCGCTTTGATGGCGAGTAAAGCATTGAAATACAGTTGAAGCAAAGCGGAGAAAATTCGGTCCCAGGGTCCCAAATTCTAAGCGCATAAAAGTGCGTATAAGAAAGCGCGGAGAAGATGGCTAGTTGTTTATCCAATTAGATTTGTCAACTATTCAGGTTCGAGTAATATATCTAACAATTTCTGAGAGTAGTTTATGTATCATTGTATTCTCTGGTTGTTATTTAGAAACGAGATTCAAATTGTGATACAGAGGCCTTTTGAGTCATGTACGAGCGCCGGGAAATTCAGATACCGAATCAATAAGGTGCGTTTTCTGTCATGGAGGCATGGCGTAGTACGTACCGGTATGGTGAGTAAATATAGTTCAGCGTCTAATGACTGAAATGTATTTTTACTTGTGTTTTTAGGGTAAGTATAGGCACATTCCCCTGCTCACATGTAAATGTACGCGTCCATGAGGTGAAGTCTCGGCCCGCGCCGAATGAGCAATGTCGTAAACGTCTTGTAAACGTCTGGCAACCAGACTGATAGGCCAATATAAATTATAGGTAATATACAGTCATATGTGACCCACCCATCAATAATTGGGTCCATAATCTATTAAATTACCGCAGAGATGAAGCAGGATGCAAATGAAAGACTCGAGAATGCCGTAACGCTCGGCATGATTTCGGCAACCACGCTGGATCCTTGTGTGGCCTCGCTTGACAAAGCTTAGTCATGTTTATTTCCGAGCGCGCTATTCAACACAAACGACCGCTCTGCGTTGTTGAAAACGACGACGCCTCCATATTTGCCATACCCCCAAACAGCGAGCAAGAACAGGGATGGACACTCCCAAGCGCTCTGGATCCTCCGTTCCCAGCCCATCCGACGCCAAGCGCATAAAACTCACTGTGCCGCTGCAGGCACAAGGCGCCTCACCTGTCGACCCCGAGACCGCGCCCGGCAAGCGTAGCGAGCTCGACCCCCTCCCGGGCGCAGAAATCGGCAACCTGCCCCCAGCGGAGGCGTCGTCGTCGGCGCCTGGGCCAGAAACCGGCTCCGGCCGGGTGCGCGTTCTGCGGGATGACGCCGACGACGAGGACGGTGGAGGCGGGCAGGGCGACGCGGACGTGTCGATGGCGGACGGCGGTGACGACGACAACGACTCGGGCGATGACAACGACGATGAAGACCCTGCTCAAATCGAGGCGACGCGCCAGCGGCTCGAGGAGCAGGCGCGGAAGTATCTCGCGGCGCAGACGCACGAGGTCATCGTGCCGTCGTACTCTGCCTGGTTCGACATGGCGAAGATCCACCCCGTCGAGCGCCGCGCGCTCCCTGAATTCTTCAACTCGCGGAATCGGAGTAAAACGCCGACTATATACAAGGATTACCGCGACTTCATGGTCAACACATACCGCCTGCGCCCTACGGAGTACCTCACAGTCACTGCTTGCCGACGCAATTTGGCAGGGGATGTCTGCGCCATTATGCGTGTACACGCCTTCCTGGAGCAATGGGGGCTGATTAACTACCAGGTGTGCCATTAGCACGACTCTAGCTTTATTTCGTTCCTCATCCCTACCTGTGTAGATCGACCCAGAACAACGCCCAGCTGCCCTTGCCCCCCCTTTCACTGGACATTTCCGTGTTGTGCTTGATACCCCTCGCGGCCTGCAATCCATGCATCCAGGTCGGCGGCCAAACCCAGTCACTGGCGCCCCTCCGAGCACGAATGGCGCTAAAGCCCCCACTGCCTCCGCCACGCCTGCCTCCCTTGAACTCCGCAACTCGATTTACCAAACCACCGCCAAATCTTCGCGGCCCGTTAGCGCCACCGAGGCCAGCACGCTCGCCAACGGTGCATCGGCGCCCGTCAAGGCCAACGGCACCGGCCTCCCCTCCTCTAGCGTATCACACACCTGCGACACCTGCGGTGCTGACTGCTCTGTCGTACGCTACCACTCGCTCAAAGACAAGAAACTCGAAATCTGTGCCCCATGCTATCTTGACGGGCGCTTCCCGTCAACGATGTACAGCGGCGACTTTGTGAAGCTCTCCGCGGCAGCGAGCGCCATCTCACAGGGCAGCGGCACGAACGACGACTGGCAGGACCAAGAGGTGTTACTCCTTCTTGAGGGTGTCGAGATGTACGACGATGACTGGTCCAAGATCGAGGAGCATGTCGGTACACGCTCCGCGCAGCAGTGTATTCGCAAGTTCCTCGAGCTGCCAATCGAGGACCCGTACTTGAACACTGAGGGTGCGATGGGCCCGTTGCGCTTCGGCCGCATCCCGTTCGAACAGGCCGACAACCCTGTAATGAGTGTCGTCGCGTTCCTCGCAGGTGTTGTTGGCCCAGGGGTTGCCGCCGAGGCGGCAAAGACGGCACTCCATGAACTCACGGACACGAAAATCAGCACCGTCGACGATGCAGAAAAGACGCAGGCGGAGAAGCCGGAAAAACCTACGGACGACGCCGACCGCATGGATGAGGATGCGAAGGAGGATGCCACAGTCACCGAACCTGTCGCCGGTGAGCAGGCACAACCAGAAAAGCCCAAGGCGACAATCCCACACGCGAAGGTGGTCCGCGCAGCGGAGCTCGCGCTCAAGTCATCCGCGAAAGCCGCGCAGGCGCTCGCGGACGCGGAGGACGCGCAGATTAAGGGCGCACTTGCGCAGCTCATCAAGCTGACGCTGACGAAGCTCGAGCTCAAGATGGGGCAGTTCGAGGAGCTCGAGGATATTCTGGAGGAGGAGCGCCGTGCGCTGGAGAGTGCGCGTCTCGGACTCGTGAACGAACGTGTGAACCTCAAGCGCATGCTCGACGGGGTGCGTGCGGAGATCGCGCGGAATGGTGTCGGGCCGGGCGTCGTTGGCGTCGTCGCCCAGGGCGGGCCGCACCCCATGGGCACGACCGGGCAGGGCACGCTCGTCAACGAGGTCGGGGCTACGAGTGCTCAGAGTGATGTTGGGCCGGTGCCCGATGGTGAGGCGCTCGCACTCAGCTAAGTTAAGTCGGTGGGCATCTCTCAGCGCCGCTGGCTTGGTGTTCTGAACGCTTATTTTGTGTCGCTGCCTTACTAAGTATTACTAGTCCATGTAGAAACTCCTCTCTTCGTAATCGCTTTTATCTCCTCTTTACCACTTTTGAGTTCTTTTATTTTCGTATTTTTCAGTTTTCTTGGCGTTTGTGTATTTGTGAATTGCGAAAATATATATGCTGACTGCAAGCTGATGGAGAGTGGGCACTCGATTTTAAATAACAACTTCAACTCGGATAGCATGACAATATGGTACAGATGCAATGTGAAATAAGTTACAGTGGGACATTCAATCATAATCCCCTAGAAAGTGATCCAGTCAGACGATTGATAACGCAGAACTTGATGAAAAACATACCTCCACCATCTTCGCCTCCGCCCCCACCACCCAAGTCATCGTTATCGTCCGCTTCGCCGTTGTCGAAATAATTTTCAGCATAGTCGTTGTCATATTCTTCATCGACATCATAATCTGAGTCGGCCGCCTGTGATCCTGCGTCCGAGCGCTCTTCAGATGATTTTTCCTGATAGTCAAGTCAGCGGATAGCATATATTGCATCCATAGGAATTTACCTCGTCCTCGCCTTCTTCGGCAAGTTCATCGATATTCATTTTAATTTTTCCAGTGGTATTAGGCTGCAGCGGGGCGGCTTTTTTCCTCCGTTTTGGATTGAAGTAGTCCTCGAAAACTTCGGTGGGAAAGAAAGGCGCGTGCAGCTCTTTCCGTTTTAGTGTTGGTTGCGAGGTGGCGGATGGCCTATACTTGTCTGAATATCGTTCAAGATCTAATCCCCGCTTCAGCTTGTGCACATTGTCCGTATATACAATCCCGCTCGCCTGTCGTTTTTGTTTTCTCGACGAGATAATACTGCGATCGCCTCATGCGCGCATTGTATGCTAACTGGAGCTCAGCGATGCGCTTTTCATCGGGGGAAGGCTCTGTGAATACCGGGACACGCATAGGCTGGCCGCTAGTCAATAACGATGCTGAAAAGAATGGCATTGCAACACACAGGATACAGAGCGGTACCTTCCCGCGACAAGTTTTGCAAATCTGAAAAAGTCAGACCCATGGGTGGCAGGGAGCTGCTAAACATTCCGCCACCACGACCGCCGCCCCGCCCGCCGCCTCGACCTCCACCTCTTGACATTAGGCTAGATTCAAAGATAAGGGTGTTGTACAAAGGCTCTGATGTTGTTGATGGGCCGTGAAAGAGCTGTGACTCAATTCGAGCTCCGACGTCTTCATAAGGTGACGCGGAAACAACAGCAGCCGCCACACCTCTTTCTTCCCCCCACCATCACCCTCCCAACTACAAACCCCTTTTACGTCTCCCTTTCCCCTACTTTCTTCTAATTACAATGGACAAGTCCCTCGACGAGGTCTGCTGCGGACTTTGCTGCGAACACGAGGCGCCTGCTGACAGAAATTTTCAAGATCATCTCCTCCAAGCCCAAGGCCGCGCGTCGTGGAACCGGCCGTCGTGGTGCTGGCGCTGCTCGCACTCAAGTCCTCGGCAAACCCGTTGTCACGCCCGTCCAGCGTGCTCGCGCAGCTGCGACCACCGTTGACGCGCCCAAGGCCATCGCACAAGGCTCGGAGAAAATCATCGTTTCGAACCTTCCTGCTGATGTGAATGAGGCTCAGATCAAGGTTTGTGTGCATTCATCAATCTTGAACAAGAGTAAGCTCTTACAGTCATTTGCAGGAGCTCTTCAACACCACCGTTGGCGCTCTTCGAGAAATCACGCTTCATTACGACGCCTCTGGCCGCTCAAAAGGTGTCGCCTCTATCACCTTCCAGAAGAAGGGCGATGGTGCCAGGGCTTTCGCTCAGTACAACAACCGGCTCATCGATGGCAGTTAGTACAGCCTCTCCTCTCACCTTTCCCACGTGTCGCCTTGTTCGGAATGGGGTCTTTCATGCTCTGTGACCATCCTCTTGCAGTGGAACCGTTGGCTTGTTGTCTCTGTCCGACCTGTACGCAAACACCCGATGGCGACAACATTCTCAGATACGTATCCGTGTGCGTTTGCACCGATACGCTGTCTTGTGCTACTCGTCCTACCTGTCGAGCTGCATCAGCAGACAGTGCTCTCCACATATATCAGGACTGATCACCCTGATGGATCGAGCTAGGTCTAGGCACGTTGTGGTTGCACATATTTTATATGGTGCAAACATGATGAGATGCACACCACTACGGTGCACTCAGATAGAGGACGGGGATATATGTCTAGAGGGTGTCAAACTTAGACATCTCCGAATGCTTGACGAAGCAATTGGGCCCTCTACATAGCTGTTCCCTACTCGCAATTCGTTCCTGCTACAGTGGCAGAATTTGAACAAAGGGCTTAGCGGATACTCGATACGACGCAGAGACACGGTTGAACGGTTCACGGTAACAAGATGGTCTGCGGATGCTTTCGCGTTCAATTTTGCTCCTTTTGCATGGTCTTGCCTCAATGAACAGCCGACTAACCTTTGCTGCCCGACCCGTCATTGCATCTAGAACGGCCCATGAAGATCGAAATCGTCGTCGACCCATCAAAGCCCTTGCCTTTGGCCTCCCGTGTGGCCCCCGCCCCCGCCCCTGCTGCCACAGGCAAAGCTCAGGCCCCCAGGTTGGTTCAAGCTTGGCGTGTCAAATAGCGCTTCGACCAAGCTTAACGTTACTCACTAGGGCTGCTGCTAGTGCTACCCGTGGACGCCGTGTTGGACGAGGAAGGGGAGGTGCGCGCAAGAATGAGCGTGTTCCCAAAACTGCCGCTGATCTTGACGCCGAGATGGAGGTTAGCAGTGCCACTTCAGCGCGTGGTTCATCAACTCATTGATCATTTAGGACTACACTGCTGCCAACGCGCCCGCCGCAGCCGCTTAAAGCGTTTGTATGTTTCTCCTCGCTTGACATCATATTGTACATCTTCCATTTTATGTCCCCTTGAGCAGTTTCAAACGTAGTTCTTTGATACCATACCTTCTCTTTTCATGCTGCTTGTTGGCTTTGCCCTTTCATGAAAGCTTCAGTTCCTAGTTAGTATTTATGGGCTGGGCTGATTGTAATATCACTCGTAATCCTTGCACTTTGAGTGTGTGAACCGCACTACAGTGTTATTCAATGGGATCAAAAGTACATGTGCATGAGACCAGAACATGGATGCTTTGAATCAATCGTGATTGAGATGTGGATTTGGGTATGAAATGTGGTGATGGTACTTATAGAAAGGATGGTTGCGCGTTTGCAAAGGAAGACCAGAGGGCGACGGGGACTGATTGTCTCTGTTGAACTCAACCGCGGCCGCGACGAATGAAATCTTGACGAATAGCAAAAACCTCTTTCCAGGCTCTGTTTATCGCTATGTATATACCAGCCTCAATCATTCCCAAAAAAGCAGGCATTTTGCCAGACACCGTGGATGATCGCGGCTTGCATGTCGGCGAGGCGGAACGACGTCGACCACAGACGGTTCGGCGGAGCGAGGTAGTCGCTCACTTCGTCTGCATTCTTGTTGTAGATAAATGTGCGCAGGGCATGGAACGTCTCCGGCGACGGCAGGGCGCAGACGACGACGGGCAGCGCGGCGCTGCGGTACCCGAGCTCGACGAACGACGCCTCGATGAGCGGCGGCGGCCTCGCGCAGTGCAGCTGGACCCAGTCTGCGTGCACGGCGAAGAGCGCGTGACGGCGGCGCGCGCCAGTGGGCGGGACGGCGAGGATGTGCGTCGGGAACACAGCGGATTCGGGCGTGGTCACCGGGAAAGTGAGCTGCAGTCTGTCTGGCAGCGGTCCAGGAGGTACTTCGATGACGCCCGCCGTCGCGCCGTCGAGAAGCCTGGATGGGAATAAGACGAAAAGGTTATATTATCTCTGCAGCGCGGCGTAGAGGAGGTGAAGGGACGCACTCTCCGAGAAGCGGGCGGCCAATGAGCGCTTTGCGCACGAAAACGAGCGGCATCTGGCCCTTTGCCGGATTATGGCAGATGTAGTCGGGATGAGCGCGCAAGAAGGCGGCTTCGTCGATTTCGCGGAACGGCGGGCGGGCGAGCTTTGGCGGCTAAGCTCGTATGTTTTCAGGGAGCTCGACGGCCTCGGACGAGCTGCCTGCAAGCTGCGGCTCGGCCTCCGCGAGGCCGCTAGTAGAAGGAGCGGCGGTGGCTGAAGACCTTGTCGAGTGCCGTTTAGCATTTTTTGAGCGTGTCATGTTCTATGCAATGATTGGAGGATAATATGGGCAACTGCTGAGGTAGATGCCCAGGATACAGATTCGAGCTCGTTCTACCCGTTTCTTTTAAGTTGAACACAAGAACAATGCACAACCCAGAGGGCTCAGTATGGTTCAGACTTTCGAGGGGACCCTCTAACGTGGTCCAAGAGCCGTGCATAAATGTGGCCAGTCCTGGCTTTCCAGCGGTCAACAAATTTGAATCGGGCTTTGTCAAGTGTTCGCTTCCGAGTAGCTTTAGTAGGCATTCTCGTGCCGATTTCCGCTGCGTCCAGAGAGCTTCATGGGTTTTGATGATTGTTTGATAATCTAGCATGTATGGCGGAATACCAACCGCGGCCCATAAATGCAGGCTGCAGCTGACCAAAGCCCCAGTAAAGACTCCTCGTTCACCGCGTGCTTGGAGTTGATGAACAATGGGTGCCTTTTTGGCCGTGTGTCCCAAGATAATCCTGTGGTACGATTGTTGTATAAAGCGCCGAGTAGTGGTCATTTGGTTGTATGGAGTAGAACGGTGAACAAGCCTCCCAAGGAAATGACCGTGCAAGAGGATAAAGCAAGTCACGCCGTCCTTTGCTGAGACTCGGTAATAGAATAGCTACTAGTAGGATGCCGCGCAGGCCCCAGGGTGCCCTTGGTACGGTTCCGAGTGAACCGTTCCAAAGAGAATGCAGAACAATGAGGACATTTCGCGGCGTCAAAAAGATTCGAACAATGGGGTACTGGACAACCAGATCCTCCGATGGCTCCGAACCCAAGTTACTTTCGATTGGCCAGTGATCGCAACGAATCGGAGTTTGCAGATGCGTGACTTGTTGGAGTCAGGACTTCAATTAGCGGCAAGAGTAACGAAAGCTTGCTAACATACTGCTTATTTTTAATACCATGAGAGAGCGTGTAAAATACGGTACGCTCCATTCAAAGACAACGAAAGCCGAAATTAATTTCTGGCGCAAGAAATAATTACACCGGCGAAACACCAACGCTTTACTAGTACTCAATGCATATTTTTGCATATCTCTTTCATGCAAGTATAATTTAATATTTGACAACACTGGTAGTACGACGGTCATGGTATTTTGTGCTTTAATCGCTTCTGTCCTCAGAGTCGCTGTTCGGTGCGGAATCATTTTCCTCGTCGCTGTTCGGCCCGGGATCATTTTCCTCATCGCTGTTCGGCTCGGAAACATCTTCCTCGTCGCTTTCCGTGGCGAGAGTAGTGACGTCGTTCATGGTATTGTTCCCAAGGCCAAACGAGGCGAACTGGCCAAAGGTGCCACTGCGAACATGTTTTCTATCTCGTATGGTAAGCTTCCTATAGTAATATATATTGTAAAAGACGAACTTGATGAAGGGTGATTTTCCTTGAGATGAATTTACGTCCAATGAGGAAGACGTTCTACAATTAATCGGATGAGTATATATCCATGACAAGCCACTTGAATTATATGAAATCAAACCTTTGAGTCGCAGACTCGTCGTCTTCCGGCTCGGAAAAGAGGACCGGCCCTTTCGCCTCCTTTTTTGCTCGATCCCTGTAACTCCTATACCTAGATTTAAGTGCGTGCATACTATGAAGAATGAAGCTAAATACACACCTTGGGGGTGGACTCAGCGCAGTTGGCTCTAGATAAATTGTGTCCGATGAACGGGGTTGCACAGAGCGACCATGATCGTGATCATAAGATTCTTTTAGAGAGGAAATATCCCTCTGGCTCGTGCCCAATGCCGTCGAAGCGACGCGTTTGTTCGTTTCGCCTTGTGAGACAGTCTATAACAAAAATTAGAATGGAAGAATCATTGTTCATAAACTAAGCAAGCTCACATAGCGTTTCGAATACTGCGGGATCCCAGGAGAGCCGGTAAACCTTGAGCTCGAATATTCTACATGCCCGAAGCCATATCTTGTAAAATTTTAGCGACAAACTACACGCTCTAGGCAGCCTCACGTACGCATCATTTTCTTCTCCCATAGCGTCAGTCTGCACATTGCGCGGGGCCACTGAATCGGAGACCTCGATAGCGGTGACATCCCCTTGCTGAGGAATGTTAGCTAGTGAGTTGTGGTTCTCTTTGCCAATATTTTTCTGGTTTGAAGACATTTCTGTGTGTGTAAAGGCAGCTAAGATGAAAGGCGATCCGTATTAAACATGGAGACGTAATTCCGTCTATTAAACGTTTAGTGTTTGTCCACTCTCCCGAAAGTTAGAATGTCGTAATGTTAAATAACGCAACTGAGAGGAGACTCATACTGAGAACAATGTTAGCGTGAATATGGTGCAGGGTCAACCTCTCGAAGTTCGCCAGGTACTGGCTCTCCATTTGGTATTTTGCCTTTTATGGCCTGGGAGTATCAACATTACGATACGGAATCTGCGCGAAGCGTAACATGAGGCGGCGGAGTATGTCTGCATCTCTGCGAAAGATAGAAGAAGCCTGGAAACCACTGATATTTATCACGAACATGAGGTATAAGTACAAGGTCTGTCAAAAGCCTGAGAATTCACTAAATCCAGTAGTAATATCCATAAATGGCAGTGTCGTAAGATGGCATGTCATCGCTATCATCAAGCGTCTATGCAACCGTGTGATCTCATTCTACGAGGATCGATAGATTTTTTTTCTCCACGGCTGCATGTTCTGTTTGGCTTGGTAAGAATCACTAAGATATCATTGTCTTAAGATTTGTGCCTTTGTTAGGAAGGATCGCGTCGGATTCTAGGAACATTGATATTGTCGCAGATCATCTGTTCATCAAGGCCACTAAATAAATTCAATAGAAACAGATCGTTCTCTGATAATCGATAACGAGTAATCGGGCGTAGTTTCCAAAGGTCTCAGGCTCACTTTCACTGTCGAGGTGATTAATTGATAATCAATTTATCACTGTATATGATTTTTATTGAAAGAAACAGATGATACTCCAAGGAAGGCGTATAGATGAAGATTTGTTTACAATATTATTACGATTATACAGTCAGGAGATTTATTTATGCACATGAAATGGCGGTGGGGATTGGGTGGGGTCCAAGTGGGTGGACAGTGATACCGTGAGAAAATTAGCTTGATCTGCGCAACGACGGAACCACTGGCAAGAACGCACTCGACGTTTGAACTTCACGGTCCCAGTCATGTCATATCAAGGCTACACACCGACACCGACACCACCGGGAACAGTGGCTCCGACTCCCCCAGCATATACATATGGCGCTTACCACCCATCGCCCTATGCGCATCCGTCGACACCTGGGGCGTACTCATACTCAGGCGCGTATCAAGCCGGCGTGCAAGGTTATGGGTGGTCGTACCCATACAGCTACGTTCCACAACCACACCCACAAGTTTCGACGTTGCAACAGCAAGCTGTGTTGCAGCACATCCCAAGGGCACCAACGACACCGGTGACGCCACGAACGCCGACGTTGCCTGGACCGGTGCCACAGCGGACTACCACATTCACCGCATACACTCCCAGTTACGCGAGGGAAACAACGCCTGCCGTGCATAGCGGAGGGAGAACAGGACGACGCCAATCTAATCTGAAGGGTCTTTTCACGAAAGAACGTCAGTGTTTCCTCCCTCGTTCCTATTGCTTCGTATTGAAAGGTACTCAGTGAAGAACCTCATGTATGGGTTTGGCGACGATAGAAATCCAGCAAACGACACTGTGAATGTGATGGAGGAGATTCTCATTGAGTATATAACGGATGTGGTATGTTTCCAAGCGTTGTCTTTCCCCAATGTGCAAAACCTCTTACACGTCCCAATTGCGAACAGTGCCAAACTGCGACAGGCCCATCCAAGAAAGCTCGTCTTTCAATCGATGACCTCCGCCGTGCCCTTTCCCGCCCGGCGGACGCGAATAAGCTCGCCAGGATGGAGGAACTACTGTTCATGCAAGAGGACATCAAACGTGCAAGAGCGCAGTTCGAGGAATCTGATGTCCACAATCCCAAGGGTCTTTGATGGGAGGAATCCGCTATCATACATATCGCGCACCGTCTTCTCGCGTTCCACCCACTCTGCACTATCAGCATACTTGCATGGCGTGCGCTGATGAATTTAGCGCACTCCGGTCAACGCATTCTACCAGCAGCCCCTCGAAGTGCCAACACCATCCACTTATATGGGCTTTCTCAGAGACCACCCTCGCAGCTTCTAGAGAGAGCGTTATCGGAGACGAAGACAGGTTCACAGTCTCTGGTTTGGCCGCCCTCGGGAAACTGCAATACCTCTAGAGAACATCGCTGCCAACATCCTGCGCTCTGAGCCGCGTATAATCTGGCTATTTGCCGTATACCTCCGCTATTCGCCCCCACTGCAGATAATATACAAAATACACTGATTTTGGATTAGTTACTTTGAGCATCAGAAACTTTGCGCATCGCCCGAGTATATCACTGGTATATTTATCTGGCTGCCATCTCCCCCTCTGATCTAGGTCTCAATCCCGAGAGACAATTAACTGACCGGTGATTTCTTCCCAATTATCAAGGTCAAGAGGGAAAGGGTATATTATAACTGGTATCTATAACATGACTAGTATCTGAATCTATAACGTATGCACTGTTGCAGTTTTGAAACGGAAGATACGTGAAATTTTGTATAACAAGCTACTCTTCGACTGCGGAGGTTTTCGACGAAATCGTTTCGGTACATTTGTTTCCCAGACCCTTTCTTGCATATCCTCGGTGGTGAGTGAAGAAACTATGTCGTTGAACATTTGATTGGCTTGTGCGGCGGTGAGTCGTTTTTCAGGATCCTCGAGGGTCATTGCTTTGTGCAACGGCTCTAGAAATTCCATTCCGTCGTAGTCCTGATAAGAATGTGCTCTTTAGTATACAGATAACAATGCCCAGATTATTCATGACTAACCTTGAAAAGGCGCGGAAAGATTGAACCTAATTGAAATACGTCAAGTTTGAAAGGATTGTAGGGGACCGTGTCTGATAGTTCTGGCACATTGCGCTCCTGGCCCACTCGGCCAATCGAAAGGGGATTTTGTTCATCTGGAGGAAATCGAACGGCCATCTCGAAATCAATGAAGAAGTACTTCAGTGGTGCTACCGAGCGCCGTACAACTGGTTTGACACAACGACTCCAGTCGTCCGTCAGATATTGCTGGAGGATGGACACATCTCCGTCGGGCACAAGTTTCGTCGATTCTACCATGAGGTTGAGAAAGCATGCGTCTCTAATAAATGGCATCCTTTAGAATATTGCTCACATTGTAACAATTGAATCTGCCTCACCGATGAGCTACTCCATGTTCGTGCATAAATTCCAATCCCTATTGAATGGGTGTCAATTCATATATATTATGTCAATGAAACATGCTTACTTCAAGAAATTGACCGACGCATTCAACAATTTCACTTATATATCTAAAAGGGTGCGTGAACGCTTGGAACATCAGGAGGTAAGGCATCACAATTATAACAAGGTTCTCAGAGCCTGGAAGCGGGAATTTGTCGAGAATGGGAACTACCTTTAGTCCAATCTTTGCCCCATCAGCGACGCGATATCCGTCTAAGAACTTCCCTGCCTTCGTTTTGAATTACTGATAATTCACACCAGAGAATTCCGGCAGTTACTCACTCGTATAGCTTGTGAATCAGGGCATTGGTAGGGCTCGACCCTTTTGTTATTGTACCAAGAAGGTACCCAATTGGGGTCGTATCTACCGCGCAGTCTGTATCCGCGTCCTAGTAAGTATGGTTGGTGTGCCACCCAAAATTCTTCCCAAGGTTGTAGAAGGTAATCGCTTGCTGTCTTGCTCCTGTTATCAGGTAGAGTCATATCAAAAATCGAGGGGCGACATAATCTCGAGCAGAAGGCAACAAATTCCCTGGACCGAATATGGTACATACGCCACGTCATGTAAAAGCGGAGTGCAAATTCAGTGATGGCTTACAGCGTAAGTATGTCGCATTGGCATTCAATGCACAAGCATTCACTGCTGGGATCCAACAATATTTTCGAGAGAAAAACGCTTGAAAAACGCGATGCTTTGGTTTACATTGTGCAATTGAAAAACGCATTCAAAATTCTATACAAAGGATACATTTGTAACCGATTTTCCTAATTGAATTTTCTATATATGATAATTCAATTGAAAAAATTTGATGTTTTTGAAGAATCTTTTATGGATTTTTTCACGATTTTCTCATGGGCACAATAAGAAACAAATTTAAACCAAAGCATCGCGTTTTTCTCTCGAAACAATTGTTTTTATCATGGAATTGTCCTCAAAGGCATAGCTTACTAATCAAAGCGAATACTGAGCCGGACTGTATGGTGACGACGTGCCTGAGGTGCGTTACGCAGCTCGATGCCCAAAAGTTGGCGACGGGGGACTGGGTTTAGTATGCGTTACATGCGCCGATCAGGCGACCAAAGTAAGACTGAAATAGCATGAATCATAAGGATCAAAGTTACCTTTAAGTCAATTTGATTAGGAAGCTCGAGAATGAGCCTTGATTAACATATTTCACCCATAATTTTTGTTTTTCGGCCTGCAACACCTCTCAAATAGAAGTTCTATTTTTATACTACATTTTTATTAGCGACGAAGGGCTGCGGCGTTATGCGTTACGGAGGGGTAAATAGGCGACCAAAAAGGCCTTGCATTACTTATGCGTTACCGTCGCCACACACGGTCGGCACGTGGACTACGTAGTACGTGAGGATTAGTAACTATCCGATTAGGTGCAAATCAACTGCGTTGAAGGCTGTTGTATTTGCCGGTGGTGTTACTTATATTATAGATACAAAATACACTGATTTTGGATTAGTAACTATGAGTATCAGAAACTTTGCGCATCATCTGAGTGTGTGAAACTGGTATATTTCTCTGGCTGGCCTCTCCTGCTCTGATCTAGGTCTCATTCCCGAATCCCCATAGACAATAAGTATATTAACCAATAACTTCTTCCCAATTATCAAGGTCAAGAGGGAAAGGGTATATTATAACTGGTATCTATAATGTGACTAGTATCTGAATCTATAACGTACGCAATGTTGCAGTTTTTAAACGGAAGATACGTGAAATTTTGTGTAACAACCTGCTCTTCGACTGCGGAGGCTTTCGACGAAATCTCTTTGGTACATTTGTTTCCCATACCCTTTCTTGCATATCCTTGGCTGTGAGCGAAGAAACTATGTCTTTGAACATTTGATTAGCTTGTGCGGCGGTGAGTCGTTTTTCAGGATCCTCGAGGGTCATTGCTTTGTGCAACGGCTCTAGAAATTCCATTCCGTCATAGTCCTGATAAAAATATGCTATTTAGTATACAGCTAACAATGCTCAGGTTATTCGACTGACCTTGAAAAGACGCGGAAAGATCGAACCTAACTGAAATACATCAAGTTTGAAAGGATTGTAGGGGACCGTGTCTGATAGTTCTGGCACATCGCGTTCCTGGCCCACTCGGCCGATCGAAAGGGGATTTTCTTCATCCACAGAGAATCGAACGGCCATTTCGAAATCAATGAAAAAGTACTTCAATGGCGCTACCGAGCGCCGTACAACTGGTTTGACACAACGACTCCAGTCATCCGTCATATATTGCTTGAGGATAGACACATCTCCGTCGGGCACAAGTTTCGTCGATTCCACCATAAGGTTGAAGAAGCACGCATCTCTGACAAATGTCATCCTTCAGAATATTACTTGCGTTGTGAAATTTGAATCTGCCTCACCGATGGGCTACTCCGTGTTCGTGCATAAATTCCAATCCCTATCGAACGTTAAACGGGTGTCATTTCAGGTAAAGCATGCCAATCAAACATGCTTACTTCGAGAAATTGACCAACGCATTCAACAATTTCACTTATATATCTAAAAGGATGTGTGAAAGCTTGGAACATCAGGAGGTAAGGCATCACAATTATAACAAGGTTCTCAGAGCCTGGAAGCGGGAATTTGTCGAGAATGGGAACCAATCTTTGTCCCATTGGAGACGTGATATCCGTCTAAGAACTTCCCTGCCTTCGCTTTGGATTATTGATAGTTCACACCAGAAGACTCCAGGAATTACTCACTCGTATAGCTTTCGAGTCAGGACACTGGTGAGGCTTGATCTTTTTGTTGTTGTACCAAGAAGGTACCCAATTGGGGTCGTATCTACTACGCAGTCTGTATCCACGTTGTAGTAAGTACGGCTGGTGAACCACCCAAAACTCTTCCCAGGGTTGAATCAGGTAAACGTTTGCTGTTTCAGTCTTGTTATCAGGTAGAGTCATGTTCAAAATCGAGGGCGACAGAACAATTAGCAAGCTGTTAGCAAGTAGTAGCAAAAGGCAACAAATTCCGAGTCCATGAACAACATAAGCGGAGTATAAAATCAATGATGGGCTACCTGATTACGTACTACAAGAATACAAACTTGAACTCGAAAGAAAGAATCATGAAAAAGTATTAATAAAAAAAGCTTGCGGATTTGAAATTTGAGGCCACGTTGAGGCCACCTTCCTCAGCCATTACTTACACAAAAATTGCACAAAAACACGGACCTCCACAGAAGAAATTTCTAGGTTTTGCAAATTGATCAAACTTTGATTGGGCTTTGATAGACTCACAAGGCGAGCAGTCGGAGATATGACTAGTACTCACACAATTACCATTAGAGTACTGATTCCCAAGCCCACGGCCCAAGGAATTTAGGTGCCGCCAACTTTGCGTTATCCCGCTAGTTTTGATCTGACAGCTCTTTATCGATCGATAATGGAAATTGGGAAATACTCCTTTTTTAGTACTTTCACTGATATGCCGCACTGCAAATCTGACATTGAATCTTGTTGAGTCATGTAGACCGCATGCCTGCGGAGCAAATGCCTTTTTGAGAAGTAGATCAGAATGTAGTACTGAATATAAAACACGGTTGCACACCCGGCTGATGACCCGGCTGAGATAAATTACTGTTTATGGATATTAGTGCTGAATACGACTCGACTCAGCACACCTCGTGTTTGTGATAGATATCTCTGCGCCTTGTGTGATTTTCGGATTTTGAAAGCAGTTTCGTACACTCCACTGACTCGCGCTGAGCCTCCAAACCTGAGGCGTCTTTTTATGCCTTCCGACCATTTAGGACCGTTGGAATTTTCCCATTGAGTACCAAGAGTTCTGGGAGAAATCCCGCAGAAAGTATACCCGAATGATTTCAAAGGATTTTGTAAGGTGTAGCGGAATCTCTTTGAGTGCCGTTTTTGTAAGTAGTGTGCCGACTCTTTGGGAGCGAAAACAAAGCAGTATACCATCCGCCATTGTACCTTTTTGGAGAGATATACAATTGCATAAATACTCGGACAATCCGAAAGCATTAGACTGCTTTCACACTTTTGATTTATTCATTCATATCCCGAATATCAGACCTCTCGAGTTTCATCGTCAATGTCAAACCCAACGACCAAATACTCGTACCTAGATAAACGACTGGAAAAAACCAGGATACAAGAGACGGTCAAACACACTGAAAAATTGGTGGACGGAGAGAGAAACCGAGAAGTGAAATCAGTCAGCCAATCAGACCTTGAGCAGTAACACAAATTCTTCGTCATTTCACCAGTTGTTAATCCTTCCTCAGTTACCAGCAGGGAGTTGAAGAACTGGACAAGGCCCTGCACCCAGTTTCCTACTTTCTAAACAAGAAGCCTATTGCTACAACGGAAAGAATTCAAGGACTAGCGCTTGAAGCAGAAAGTAGCCAAGCTGACCATTTAGTATGTCGCACTTTCATGAATTAAATACACCTCTGGCTCACTTACCTGCGCAGACGAGGTCGCAAAGGGCTGCCAATCTAAATTCAACAACTAGTTCAAGTCCTCAAACGATTCAAAAGCATCTGGCTCAGCCCGGCGGCCATATTATTAATCACGAACGCCAAGAATCTATTGCTCGAAAGTACGTTACCCCTCAAGCCGAGCCCAGACAAGATATGGGAGCAAGGCCGGAAAGTCGTCAGTTGAACTCTCTTGATTTCATGAGAGCTCCTTCGCTTGATCAGGGAGTAGTTACTGCATTGCCCCCTCCTCCAAGGTTCGCATTAGTTATTGCGTCTAATATGACATCTCATGCGGCTGAACATTATATTAATTAGGAAGCGTCCAGTGCAAACAGAAGTAAGCAGCGTCGCTGCTGTTGTTCATGATTCAAACCAAGGGGAAGACATGGATCCTATTGCCGAGTGAAGAATAGAAAGGTACACATACATCTATCATATTGGTGACTTCGTGCAATGACGCTTTTGTGTAGTAGCTCTTCAAACATCGGGAGTGCCGATTGAGCAGTGCGTTGGCCGAGTCTCAGGTTGCAAATTGAAAGCTATCGATGTCGAGGAACAGTGACCTAAATGGAATGATATTTCAATTCCGTATATTTACGCCAATGGTCTTTATTCGTGATGTCTGATATGTAGTTCGTGCTCTTCTTGTTATTTCTTTGCATAAAACAGTTTCAATAAATCAATACGTTACACGCCGCAGTTTGAGAGCTGGTATAAAATATTACTCATATCGTGGTGGCGCCTCCAATAAAGGGCGTTTACGTGCTGACGCCACTGAGGTTGCTTGTTCGTGATGTCCTAGCGGACTTATCTCACCCATGGGTATTGTTTGGAGATCTTTCTGAGAATCGTTACCTGTTTGCGTACAACCCAGATCATCGATCACTGTTCAAGAAATGGGTGACGACGAGTAGCACCAGAGCCGCAGATTAATCAGCAGATAATCGGTGACTGACCAAATGCCGAGGCGGCTTACGATTGGTATCAATCGTTTTTGGCTGCTTTGTTCGTCCCTTCCCTAAGTAGAAAACACCAGCTAAACACAAAGCAATGAAGACGAGACTGCCCAATAGTCCCACAACAATGGTTCCAACGGATGATGATTTAGTGGATGAGTTACTATAGTCGTTGCTGCTGGAGAGGTTCCCATTGGTGACGTAGGTGCTGTGTCGCCGAGAGATATTATGGAGACATAATCGAAATAGAAGTCACCTCCATGAGCCGTGTTTTCGATTAACAGAGTGTGAATATCAGAGGGGAGCAGATCGGACTGGAAGAAGTTCTGAATGTCAACGCTTTGAACTGCCACAAACCCTATCGGGGCCCCGCCGTCGACGCTGTAGGATGACTGCGGCGCAGGTGGCGGCGGCCCCGATTGTTCCGTACACACTGACTTTAATGCCTTCAAAAACGTCAGTTTCAGATCAGGGACAGGGGACGTTAAGGCGGTACCTGAGAAAGAGATCGACGCCGTTGAGCCATTTGCACTGGTCCAAGTATCGGTCCCCATGTACTCAGAGCTGTTTCGCCTGCTATTCCAGGTTCCCGTATAAACAGTAGATGGGTCTCGATCATTCAGCATCAATGTATATTGCACGATAGGACTTGTGGGTGAGGCACTAGTACTAGACGACATCGAGCTCTCGGACGGGATAAAACCAGAATATGCGGAGTTTGTCGAGCCTGAAGCCGCGGCTGAAGCAGGGATTATGGGAGTTGTGATGGATGTAGCCGCTGCTGTAGAAGTAGCCGTCGTGGCCACAGTTGTCGTTCCCACAGATGTTATAGGTGGTAGGCTCGAGGATGTCGCAATGCTGGCCACGACATTGGCAAAATCAAGGTATAATTGACCCCCTGCAACTAAATTTTGAATAGTAAGAGTGTGTGCACTAGAGGCGAGAATATCAAACTAAAAGAGCAGTTTCCTCCAGAGTTGCGCCAGGTCGCTGAGTCTGTGTTAGGGTGTGGAGAGCCCACCATCGATGCTGTACGATGTTTGCGGCGGAACACCATCGCCTAAGGATGCAATAGTCCCAGATACGCTGACTTGGACACCTTGAGACGGTATTTGAATCCAGTTAACTGCACCTAAGCTCGCTCGACACACCTACCTGAGAAGTCGAGTTTGCTGTAGCGCCGCCCCTATCCCGTCGAATGCAGGGCCCTCAGCTATTGAGGTCCAACCACTAGATTAGTCCCAAGCCGAATCGCGATCACCGAGAGTCCCCATGTCCACGGGAGAAAGGCTAAAGATTTGGAGAATCGGAAATCTTCTAATAACAAAGGCGCAGTGCAAGCAGGGCTGTCACCCGGAGGGAAATCACCCAGACCACCCCGAACGATATGGTGTGCCACATGAAAGCTCGTAGTGTAGCACCGTTCCGTCATCCAAGCAGCGAGGTGGCTGGTTAGGTCATTGAAACTTGAAGCCTGAAGCTGAAGGGCTGAAGGGTTGCCGCAGTGAAGGGCGCAGTCAATAATTGAGATACGAGCATTCTCGGGTACAATCCAGATGTGATTGGTTGAGACTTTGAGTATTTATTCACGTATCATGTACATACTTATTCAAACTCAGCTTAGCTCAGATGGCAAACACCGAGGTGTAACACCGAGTCTTTTCACTCGTACTCAAACTTGACTCGAACTTGAATGGCTGGTATTATTTACTTATAAGCATTGCGCTTTTCAAGCTCTTCTCACATCTGTCCTTCTGTTTATCTATCTGAATCGTGTCCCTTTGGATGTCTCAACCTATAAACAGGAGTAAGAAGCCCGATGATTTTCTGTTACAATTCTGGGAAGAATTCTGGGTTATCCACCAACCTTTCTTGTTAGAACAAGGATACAGGTTGCCCGAAAGATATGATCCAAACTGGGTGCCTTCTTGGCAGGGAAAAAAGAAAGTGAGTGTGTTTCAATGCCCTGACTCTTCAGTCCTGCAGGTGAGCTTGTAGCGAAAGAATTAATATAAATACTGCTGATTGTCGAACCCAGCGTTGGAGGGTGTTGGATGCATTTCACGTCTCTGACGGCACGCGAGTCATGCTTAAGGTGGTCGAAATCAACGAGGATATTCCTATATTGGATTACTTACACTCTCCTTCGCTGCGCGTCGACCAACGGA
>JAEKIV010000206.1:0-48759 GCA_016801325.1 Hypholoma fasciculare
GCAGTGGTGAACTGCTCGACGTTGGGCAGGTCTGTACGATCTGTCCTACCGGTACATGGTGGTTCCGGTCCAAGGGCCCCTTCAACACTGCAGACTCTCGTTATGAGTTGCCGGTCAGCAGTGGAGTATTAATATAAATCGGCGGCGGCCGTGTGCACCCACTCTGCTGCAATATTTGCGGTCATCGTGCGGAGGTGCGGTCGCCTGATACATTCTCTTTTGGTACGGCCTATTACTTCTGATAACTGAAAAATTTCCCCTCGATACTTGGAACTTATGGCAATGTCATACGTTGCTTTCCGGATGATCGTATCCGTCAAGAGCCAAGCCAGGATAAGCCTGAGGGGCATTATTCGTTCTCATGAATGACTACGCACTATAAATACTACGAGCAGGAGGGATCCTGAAGAGACTCGACGTGTGTACGGTTTCCTGATGAATTATCGAAGCGTTAAGTCTATTCGGATACTACAGAGTACTGATGGAAAATTCCCTATGAAAGAATACCTCAAACACGAAGAAACTGTGTGATACAGAAGTACGCCTTCCGCGGAGAAGGGGTTCCAAAAAATTCGTAAAATTTGGAGGGTTGCTAACATGATAAATATCAGCCATTTGATGAAAGCTTATGTTGCCATTTGGTGATTAGCATAAGCAATCTTGTGGCCGTCGAATATCCTTGGGATCAGCGAGAAACCCGCTCTCCTCACCATATCCTCGGGCCGTGTCTAATGCTCCGCTGCCGTACACACCATTTTCCCAGAACGTTCTCGAGTCATGTATTTCCTCCCGCACAGCGCTTCCTGCACATCTTCTCCGAAACACGTCCCGTTCCCCAAATGCGGATACCCAATGCACTGTTTATGTACCGTGATTAGTCTGGTGAGTAAACCTTGGCGAAATTGGGTGATGACGCTTGAAGCTACCGCCCAACCCGACACCGTTTACCAGCTGGACGATCCTCTGCTGAATATCGCACTGCGCAATAGGTCCAGTAGTTAAACAGATAGGACACTTAACCGTGAAACCCGAGATACACTGTAGTTTCTGGGCTTCTGATATGATAGTTGCGAGCATGCTCTGCTGTCGAAGTATGCCCGCGCCAGCGGCGAAGGAGATAATTAACAGATATATCACCATCTGTTCACGTAGGAATAGACGTCTCCCAGTGGCAGACATTCGATGGCCGGTGTACAGCAGCTGCCTGACTTTCTATCATGAGATCCAGGGGTGGATCAATCATATTTTTGGGACATCCTTGCTACGGACATACTTAGACGTCTATAATGAAGGGGATCCTAACGATGATGGGAAATCGATCAATAGAATCTACAGGATTGCGATGCGCGATTGACTAGGTGTTCATCACATGGGTATGATAGCGTATCTTCCGTCCCAAAAGACTATGCCACAGTGGGACTGGGCATGCTGGTGGCGATTGAGTGAATTGCGGTCGCCATCGATGGGGTGCCCGGGTATGAGAGGGCTGACGCAGGCGCCCAGCGGCGCTCTCCTCGTGAGGGTAAAGCCGTATCCCCGCGCGTGGGGGCGCCTCAGAACGCACACGTCCTGCGCTGGCTCACGCTCACATTTTTCCCGCGCAAGCTCGGCAGATTGCGCCTAAACACAGCGAACAGCGCGTCCACCGTGCGCTGCTGCAGAGGCTGGCTCGTCCACGCGAAGGAGAGCACGACCGCTCGCAGGTGCCGTTGAAACTTGGCGCCAGCAAACACGTCGTTGAGGCGCTTCCATGCCAAACTCGTCTGGAACGCGGCGTACTTATCGATACTCGAGGGCATCACGATCGTGAGCTCCTCTATCGTGTTCGTGGGTCCCGTGGACTCGAGGATAGCCATAAGGTTGTACAGCTCTCCGGAAGGAAGTTGAGAGCTGCGGACTACGAGCGAGCGCAGCCGCGGGAAGACGCTCAGATCGATCTGCTGGAGCGCAGTCGCATCCGCTGCGGAACGTCAGCATCTGCTCTGATCTCGCGTCGCAAGAGCGCGGAGCGGCGGCTAAAAAAAACTCACCTGCTTCGCGGAACGCCAAATCCTCGAGCCACCACTCGAGGTGTTCCAACGCGTGGCGCGTTCCCTGCGCGAACTTCCACATGTCCTCCAGTGCCGCCGCGCAGCTAAGGCTCTCCATCGTCAGGTGGCGTACGCCGGCAAGCGATTCGGGATGATGCACAAGCCAGTCGAGCGCGTCCAAGCCCATTTCGCGGCCAAGACGGAGCCGGCACAGCGCAGCCTCTCTTTTGTCCGCCGAATTCCACGGCGACGGGCATTCTGGCGTAGACACTGGCCACGCGAATGACGTATTGCGCGTCCCACTGAGGTCGAATCGCACTTGCGTGAACGCGACATCAGCGCATGGAACGATGAGCGCGAGGAGGTCGGCGTCGTTCACGCCACGGAGCGCTGCGAGGCGGACGGTAGCGTCGGTAGATGCGGTCCGGCGGAGGAGGGTGTACATCGCGCGCTTGACGCCCGCATCGAAGCTTGCCCAGTCGAGCTCCGCGTCCGAGCGAATCTCAAGCGATTGCAGGTGGTCTATCCCCTCTAGGATGCTGGTGAGAGGTGCGGCGACCGTTCGCCATCGCTGAGTAATGTCTTCCTCGTCCGCGCTTGAAGCTTGGAGAGTCATACTTGGGGGGCCGGAGACTTCGAGAAGGACGAGGCGGCGAACGGACTTAAGGACATGGGGGTTGGAAGTGAGGAATTCGGTGAATTCGAGAAAGGAGTCGACAACATCGTGCCCGGCTTGAACATAGCGGCGGTCTGACGAAATGGTGATTATTATTCTGCGGAACAAGTATTTCCTACATAAAGGGTGAAACATTTTGGACACTGCTGAGAGCATTTTGAGGGTATGTATATCGTCGTCGAGAATGATTTGTTCGAGGACAAGGAAGATGATCTCAACAGGCAATGCGGTCCGAGTATGCATAGTGACGTGCATGATGGGTACTAGAAGAAATGTGGTCAACAGATCGCAGGTGATAGTAAATGGCGGAGGGGTACCTGTTGATAAAGTAACAGTTTTTAAGAGCGCAAACGTTCTCGGCCGGAAAAGAGGATCCTGAAATCAAGCTACAGAAGGCCAATATCGAGAGCGCGGGTATATGTCCGTCGAGCATCATCCGGTTTTAATAACTTTCGATTGATCCAAAGGTTTTCAAAAAAACGCCATAGTACCCGAGGGTTCTGACCTGAGTAATATCACGTGGCGTATCAGTAAGGTAGGAATCAGTCAAAGATCAATCCAAAGTGAGATAGAAACTCTGCAAGTGCCCGAGGAGCCCACCAGGGATGAAAATGCACAACCAGCAGAATAGCCGAAGTCGGTCCCGTCGGCAACGCTGCACAGGGTGCCACAGCAAGTAGAGCTCGCGCGAAGATGACGCGTGCTTCGCCGAGAATTTAACTATTGAAACGAGTGTGAGCAGCTGCAGGCGCTTGCGGTGTAATCTGCCAGGGCTATTCGGGCGAGTGCAAATCAATGTGAATCAAACTGCATCTCGAAGAGGCGATACATAATTACGCGTCCAAAGAGCACGCGGCTGCGAAGATTGTGTACGGAGGTGAGTCCGGAAGGCCACGAATGAGCAGAATCATAAGTACGTACTACCGACAGTACCGGTACTATTTTGGCCGTTCCTACATAGATAAAATAAGAAGATCAGTCAGCTAATTGCTTGTACATTTGATGCGTTCTCAGCACGGCCAATACTTGACAGACATACTAAACGCCTACGACTTACTTCAGTTTGTCAGCCAAAATTCCCCAGTATCTATTTTGCTTATATGAGTGGATTTATAAATTGAGATGATAAAAGTTGTGCTTACTGAGTGAGCCTTCCTTGACAGCCGCATAACGGTTGACACTCTATCTGAGAGCGTTCGGCATCCAGACGCTATCTTCCACTATCCGCCATCTGACGTTTCATATGTCAACGCTCCTATTGGGTAGCACACGCACTGTAGCCTGTTTTGGAGCCAGAGAAAAAATAACAAGTATCAAGGTTTCGAAGATGTCCTATTACCAAGCAAATCAGCCTTGACATTGCAGTCGGCCGAGAAGTAGAAGACTGAATGGCGTTCTTAGAAAAAGAAAAGTGTCCTGGGAAAGATGATGCGATTAAGTGCAGATACAGTCTATGAATACCAAGAGAAGGATGGCAAGTACTGCTCGTATCCAAAAACGAGCAGGCATATATTCGTAAAATACACATCGGATGGGTGGATTTTGATGCATATTCGCGTCTTTATCGCTGCCGAGGAGCATCGGCATAGTTTTGATGGCACAGGATGTTGCCAGTGGCGCTGTGCGTTCGGTATGTTGGGCCGTGCGGGGTGTCCGAGACTGGAAAGCGTAGGTATAGATATAGTAAACATCCGCTATCAGTCGGCTAGTAGGTGGCTTTGTCTTTTGTGCGCTCCATGGCTATAAAATCGTATCAGCCTCTGTCCACAGGACAACTGTTGCAACGAACGATTGTAGTGCAGGAGTTTTTCGATCAAGTCGACATGGGTCAACACCATACGCCGGCAACAGTACCGTTTCAACTGGAGCTCGTCGAGTGCGTCACTAAGGCACAGCAGCGCCATGGTAAACATCAAGCTGCCGCAGTAGCTGATAAAAACTCACCCTTCGCTCATGTCCTGAGCCAACAGCTCAAGATAGGCACTCCATTTGTCCCCAATGACTTTACCGCAAGAGAAACAACGTACGGGTATAATCTAGACAGAACAAACTGGCGTTGAGAATGGTAGGAGGGCGAGGAGATGTATGTGCTTGCCATTTTTGTGGTGGTTGGAAGCAGAGACGACAATGCTTATGTCAGCTGACGAACCTTTGATTTGATCTCTGTACGGCCTTTCAAGCTTCAAGTTTCAACGGCCTCTTCTTCTGAATCCTGACATCCATGCATTCGAAAAGCTCACAGGCATTGACGCTCCTCGGAGCGGAGTGTTTATTTCATTCCAATTCCAATTTGTACACCGTTGTTGCGGGGTTGGGACTCTACGCACTTTTTTACTGGCGACGTGAAATTAGGCTCACGCCTCAAAGCTTCGACTCCAACCCGGATGCCAAGTTGGCCTAAGTATAATTATTTTGATTGTCTTTCCAGTCAGTTTACAAGATTCTCATCCGAATCGGCTCGGCAGTCTTCTTCGCGTTTGGAAGAAGAACTGATCGTATATACGCTTGGCTCTGTCAGCTCAATCTGTCTTCTCGTGCGTCACTTCATCCAAGCAGTTACCAACCATTTAGCTTTACCACCCACAGAGCTTCTACGGAGGGCCGTCGCCTCTTCGCGAACATTTGAGATGCAGACTTCGTCGGTTAACGACCGGGATAGCTGGCGGCGTTGTGCTACTGAAGCCCGAATGCGAATTCGCAATAGACATTCTTTTCCCATCCGCCAGCGCCAAAACATTTGGCCTGCCTGACTTGGCTAAGACGCGAATGACGACTCATGAGGGATATGCAAGTTAGGAACAAATGAGGTTCAAGTGGGCACATGTGCGGAATGTGCGTCCGGTCTATTGTGAGATATACGAAGGTGACCCTGATACTGTGATCTGTGTATCTGATATTCGACAGACGTGCCATCTTCTGCCGCAGCGCCAAATGTTTTCTTTGTGTTCTAAAGACAAAAAGCTTCGATTCCTAAAACGGGCAAGTCGAGGCGAAGTCGCCTCTGATCAAACTCCGGTGAGCCACGTTCCCTGTCTATTTATTGCATAAATACCACGGCGTCTGCTCAGGTCCCCTGCCTCGCCCCATCTCCCTTGACGCCACAGATCATACTCCCAAATGCTACGCTCACCCACCCGCTCGTCCTTCTCTCGCTCTCGTAGCCACGACTCCGACACCCCACCCCCATCGCCGTCGAAAAGGGCTGCGCTCAGTATGGCAAGTGTCGCCGGGATCTTCATCAACTTCCGGCGCCTCGAAGGCAGCAACGCAAAGCGCATCCTCCTGCACTCGGGCGCCCCGCAGACCCACCAGAGCGTCGCCGACGGGTGTCGCAATGCGGGAACGGTCCCTGTAGAGTACTCCGACCAGTATGTCTGCCAGGGCGGCGTCAATGTCTGCACCCTCCTGCGGGTTACTCGCCTCGCGCTCCTAGAGCACTGCAATCAGATGGGCGCTAACGCTCTGGTCGATGAAGAGTATGTGCACTTGTCTCGTCCTCGGTGTTCTTGAACTGACCATTGTTCCGTGCTAGGTGGGAATGCCGCATTTCAGGCCCCAAGCCTGCACCCAACGGAGCCTATAAAGTTGACGTGTGTCTTATTCCTCGTTTATTAAACCCGGCGGAAGGCTCACGGAATCGATATGTATGTGTAGATTGTGTATACAGCAGGCGCAACAAGATCGACGAGCGCCGACCCCCGCAAGCCGGTGCATCTGGAAAAAGCGGAAAACATCCCAGGCCTCATGACCATCGTCCGACGCAAAAACGAATGAACATGGCGCCGGAACTCGGGCCCTCTTTGTCGTGTACTGCCCGACATTCATGATACCCCAACAAGCGAAACCACTCCCACTCCTTTGTGCCTGCCTCTACTCACTCTCTCATCCACTGCTTCACTCCTTTCGTTTATTCGGACTTCCTGTAACATTTAATTTGTACAATCACTGCAGCTGTCATTGCCTCTTCCTCGCTCGCTTCGGCTCACTCCTTCACTCTAAGCTGCTTTTTCTTTCCTCTTGGCACGCCCTTCCTTCTTCTACCGCTTAAAGAGATATTCGCGAGGATCCACACAGCTCCAATCCTTCGCGCATACTCTTCGTTTTCCTTGGCTCCCGTCACTTGCCATGTAAAATATTTATTCCCGCCTCTGTAGCCCCACGTCACTGCCCGAACTCCCGATTGACCTCAACCTAGCACAAACAAAAGTCCTTTATCCTCATTCTTGTACGCTTTACACTCTGGATATTCTCTGCATCGCACTTCGCACCATCTGTACATACCCTCCATCCATCCGCTGTAGATATACGCTATACCTACCTATTCCCCTGCTAATGCACTGGCCTGTCAGCCTACAACGGGTCTCCGGCTACCGTCTTTGTGCCCATCGCAAGTGTGATCGCAGAGCGCGATCATCAGCTGATATAGGCAAGATATAGGTGACATTTCTATGGTCATAGCCTGCGTAATAGCGTCTTCAATCACCAGTTAGTCTCCGTGATCACGATCGAGTGATGCAGCCACCCCCATCTCCACATCCATCGTCCTCCGATGATACCATCTCGCTGGACAAGATGTCCGAGCTACGCAAGGCCATCGCTTGCCTGTTCCCCAATTGTTCGCCATCGACACGCTGATCATGCCGCTGATGCTGAAGCTTAACGCATCACACCCTGGCACTATGTACATATAGATTCCAAGATGATGGTCTCCGGCGGGACGCAATACCTACTCCGATGTGATCCTACCGCGATACTACGTGATCTCCGTGCTTCGTGTTTTATATGAACAGCACACTACTCTACAGTAACGCACTATAATTGTTATGTCTGCAGCAGCCGATAGATAGATAGATAGATGGACAGATAGATAAAAATATAGCACGATAGCAGACATGATAAATGCGCCGCAGGCAAGCCGTTAATGCCTCGCTTCCAGGGAGAGTCTGTGCCCGCAGTTCCGAGCAATACTTACATCGAATGCACGCGTGAACCGAAGTCAAATCGAGCAAGTATGACGCCTCGACACGTAGGCTTTGAAGTTCAGCCGACTATTCTATTCTTAGAACATGGTACAAAAATAGCCTGCCGACGACATATGCCCAGGAGGGTGCTTCGATTGCAATGATAAAGTACTTGGCAAAGCTTCGAAATCTTAGGAAAACCGAAGCAACTTCGAAGTTCAGGCAGACTCTTCGGGCCTCCGGGTCGCATGCTTAAAAATGCTTCTGGACTAAGTCTTGAACGATGCATTTAGGGCCTACGCGAAGCACATATTATGCTCAGAAGAGCCTGATTCAAAGAAGAGAAGAGAAACGCTGTAAGTACATCACCATGGGAGCAAGAAAATATCCTTGCCGTCACAAGATATGTTCAACACTATTTAATACTTAGTCATTACAAAACTTGGACTGCCAGCTCCATCACCTCCTGGGAGCACTCATACAAATTTTAAATATACAAAACAGTATTCGGACCCTGCCAGTCCGTGCAGAATCTAATTTGCTCGCTTGACTTTCTTACACATCTTTGTTCTCGTCCGCATCTCGCGCGCTACCATCCACCCCCGTACGGAGGGTTATTCCCCCCAGGCGCACCAGGAAACTGGGGCGCGCCGTAAGGATCCTGCGGGAATCCATATGGTGCTCCCCCGGGACCAGGCGGGCCAGGTGGCCCTCCAAACCCGCCTGGTCCCCCTGCGCCGGGGAATCCAGGTGGGCCGTCTGAGCCAGGGAACGCAGGTGGCCCGCCGTGTCCATGCCCATGGTGCCCGTGCCCATGCCCATGCCCATGATGGCCTCCATGCGGCGGGTTATCGTAGCCGTAACCCCCGCTGTCATGACCTGGGAACGACGGCGCGCCTCCTTGTTCCCCGGGGAATCCAGGTGCCACACCAGGGAAAGTCGGCCTGCGCTCGGGCTCGCCAGGGTATCCGGGCGCAGCGCCAGGGAATGTTGGTTTGCGCTCCGGACCACCTCCGTACCCAGGCGCCGAGCCCGGGAACGAAGGCGGCCCACTTTGCGGCGGGGGCGCTCCGTAAGAGGGCGCATAGCCGGGCTGGAATGACGACTCGCTTCCACCGGGCATACCGTACGACTGCTGCCCCAGTGCCGACGGCGCCCCGCCACCCGGCATACCGTACGCCTGACCTGGTGGTGGGCCTTCAGGCCTGTTGTAAGAGGCGTTGGGGGGTGCAGACGCTGTGCCCCCGTAATACGAGGCTGCTTGTCCCGACATCGGTGGCGGGGGAGACTGATTTGCGTTTCCTGGCCTTGCTTGGTTGTACTGCTGTGCGCCAGCACCTGGATATCCAGGCCCTCCAGGCACGTCGCGGCCCTGCCCTGCCCCACCGAGGAGCGATTGTGCCTGCGAGAAGCCCGGAACATGGGACGACGCGAAGCCCTGCAACGAGGACTGGAACTGGTGCGCTTCGGACTCCGCGAAGGTGCCCTGCGCTGCTGGAGGACCGCCTTCACCTGCGAGACGGATATTTTCATGGTTGCGCACAGCGTTTTTTCCCAGACGCTGCATCGCAGAGTGTTGATTTGGAAGTTTAGAGACCCAGTCTTTCATGTATTGCATCATTTCACGCTGGATCTGAGAATTGCTGTTGTGGAAATCTGGGTGGAATCTGCACATACGACAGGTGAGTTACACGGGATGTATACCATAAGGAGAAAGGACAGACAGGCATTGCAAGATATCCTCGGTCACTTGATGTACGTTCACAGAGGTGTCGTCCCAAGCTTTTGTGACCAATTTCACTGTGTGTCTCTGACGAGGTGATATTAAACGAGAGTTCACGGTACTTATTTATTGATAAAGAAACGTACCACTATTATTTTTGCGATTTGTCCGGCAGGTTCGTTTAATATAAGGTTCTACAAAGTTCCGATGTTAGAGGAACTCATCCCTGTCTGCCAGGCGCAAGAACCCACAAAATGATCTTTGCTTAAGAAAGAATGAGTTGGGTCAGACTAAGAAATTCGGGCTTAAAATGGTATTGAGAAATGGCTCTGAGAAAGCTCACGGCTCGGGGATCGTTGAACACCTCATATTGGTCGACATTGTCAATGACTTCCCCTGAAACAGTAGATAAGCCACTAGTGGCAGATTTCAAGATCGGTTTCATAAATGGCTGTGAAAAACGGATAGTAAATATAGGAAAGGCAGCCTCCAGGCCTCCACGTACCTCGAGAGTGGTGAAGACGAAGACTTGAAAAAAAAACTGTCAATCCAGGGCGCAGATGAAAGGCTATAGTATAGGCATACCAGATATAGAATCTGTGATTTTCTCAATCAATGGTCCGAGTCCAGGGATTTTCTCTGTTAGATAATTTCCGATGAATGATCTTTCCCTAATGCAGTGGCCCAAATTAATTCAGCACTTACCTATCGTTTTCGAGATTTTCTTGACAACTACAAGCATGTTGATCAATACAAGATGAGCGAGGTTCGTTTGAAGGTCATACCAGAGTCCCTGAATGTCAACACCTGCCACAAAACGGAGTGAAGTTCTTGTGGACTCATTTCATCCGGGTTCTTGCCTCCAGCAGCGGGCCCAGCGCGGATGCGCTCGATGTTATCAAGGTCCCGCGACATATCGCTGCCAGAACCTCCCGGGATCGCGAATAGCAGATCGCGGAGAGTATCTGCGGGATTGATGGGAGGTCCGCCGGGACCTCGCGTGTTGGAAAGTGACTTGCTGCGCGCCTTATCCAGTTCTTTGTTGAGATCGGTGACAGATGCCTAGATGCAAAATGGAATCAGAAGAGCATTTTTTGAACTATGAAAGGATTCGTACGGAGCTCTACGACGTAGACCGGGATCAGGATGAGACATAAGTTTGATCTCATCAAACAAGTAATATTGGCAACATACGAGGTGATCGGTAGCCTCTAAAAGCTTAGAAAGTCAACATGATAGCTGCGATCTATAGACACAAACTGAAAACTTGCCTCCAAGCAAGGAAAAGATAAAATCACTGGAGCCAAAGGACCCGGTGACTATGGGAGCAACCCACTTTCCATTGGGTGCTTGTATGCGCACCTGGTCGCCAACGTGAACAAATACCTCTTGGTGGCCGAGTGACACTAGTGCCAGCTCGCAGAAGTTGGAGTGGGCGGAGAAGTCTTCAAGAGTATGAAGCTGTAAACGAACTGTCGTGATCAATCCAAGGTAACTCAAATTAGGCCGCGTACCGACTGCCCTAGGAGCCTGAATGCCTCGTATTCGTCTTGTTTCTGCCCGTTCGCGCGATTTTGACGGCCATGATGGATGCAGCGCTCGAGTGTGCGACGCACGAGAGCCTTGGAGGTATCCCAATGGCCTTGTTCATTGGCAATGTAGTTCTTCATCCCAGTTTGGGGATCGATTTCCAGTTCCCTTGGCTATAGAGAACGTGAGTTGAAGAACGGGGCGTGATGTGGGCACATACATCGACGGGACCCCTAAGGTTAGGATGATATTGGCGTGCGTCCTCGCCCTCGCCATATCCTTTCGGATTGTCGATATGTTCTGTGGGTAGGTAGACTCCTAGACGTTCAGGCGTAACTTCAAATTCGTGGGTTGCGTATCCATGTGCCTATACATAATATTAGAGAGGGCAATATCGTTGCATAGCGTAATTACCAGAAACCCAAGGACCATGCACAAATTGATAATTGTCTATGTCCCTTGTCGTTAGGAAATTGTAGTTGAGGCATTCATGTAACACTCACTTGAAGAGGCAACTTCTTGAGTGACGCAATATCAACAGCCTGGCTGTAGTCACGTAACCAATTTCTTCGGGGATGAAAAAGTTGAACGAGGAATCAGGCAAATTGGCTTCACAACATACCCAAAGTAAACCCGTTTCACGTCTAATCCATTGAATTTGGTGCCCTTCGACCCCAGCAAGCTACCAAGTGCGAATCCACCACCCGCGGCCGAGCCTTTCTTTATCATTTCGGAGAGGATATCTTCCTGTATCGATCACGTCGGATTCCAGTTTTCTCAGCGCCCAAAATCTTGCCTGGCATACAAGACTGAAACTCACAATATCACCATGACGGAAGGCGCGCCCCTCCATGTACGCAAAGCTAAGGCCCATGATAAAGATCGGGGCACATCAGGACAAGATCGCACACATACGAGGGGATGTTTCCAGCGCCGAACGCATATACGCCATTCTGCGATAAACAGAAGGCGAAGATTACAAAGAGTACGAGAAGGTAGGTGGTGTTCCTGCGAGCCATGGTAAAGGGCAGAATTCACCAACACTCCGTCGCTGCTATGTATGTGGATGTGGTTGGGAGCAAGAAGCGGTGCAAGGCTATGTAATGGTTATCCACTTTCGGTCCGTTTCCTAGTATGCCAAGTTTTACTAAAATGGTATCTTGCGCAATGGTCCCACTGGCCGCTCCGATTCACTTTTGAAGAAAATCTATTCATTATTCGCTGCTGTAGAATTCCAGTGAAAATAGCCTTAAAAACTTCTGCCAGCTTCCAACCAACTCGTATCTTGTCTTGATCTTGCCTTTATTGTCGGGCCTCGGCATCAATCAGGGGGGTACCTATATGATCTCATCGAGCCGGCTATCAACGCATCAGCCAAGCCACGGTTCAGCATTTCGCAGGCGCCCATACGCAAGTACTGGTGCGCTCAGACGAACTCGACTCTATCATGTACCGCTGCAGTATCATGTAATATAATGCACTACTTTCTGTAGAATCTAACTATACATTATACCATGAATGTTGAGTTCATCACGAGTCTATCATCTATTATTATAGAGGAAGAGTCGGAAAGACAAACTTGTCGAAAGTTCAAATTGACATTAGCTTTCCATGTCATTTTTGTGACAGTATCTTTTTTGACAGTGGCCACTATATACAGAATAATATAGTAGTATAGACAGTGAGTTTACTCCCGGCTAATATATACGATCGTATAGGCCCTAGGCTCTCCCCTTGGAGAATGAAGACTAGGAAGACCAGCTTGAAACATCGTCAGCCTAACTGTCGGATTCAGGATAAAGTCATAGCTTATCGGAATAGTGCGAAAAAAAGACTTATTGGCCAACTCCTGACCGCAAATAGATCAAGCATTCAAAGTCGTGTTAGCATGTATTTCCGAATGAAAGCTTGACTATGTCACGGTGTTTGGACTGACAGCGTGGCCGAAGGACTGGAACAAATGTCATCCAATATAATAGTTGGAGTATGCACTCACCTGAGGTCTCTGCAAGCTTTCAAATTGTCTGCTTGGAATTGAAGTCGATGTCAAGGTCTAAAGACAGAATGATTACGTGTCTTTGCAACATGCAGAACTTATAAAAACGTTTCCTATGCAAATGACATGGGTCATATACTTTGCACATCACACCATGAAGAGCAGAATTCTCACTTTTCTCGTCCTTGTCAGCACTTTCGCCGTGGCATCGTCGAGGGCCGCGGAACCAACCCTCAACATAAATTCTGATGCATCAATTCAAGCGGAGGATATCCCACGTCAAATTATCGACGCTGAAGAGATAGGGCATTGGTACGACGAGGATGTAGTCGATTTGGCGAAGCCCGCAGTGCCCCTCAAGGCTAATGCTAAGCCAACTAAATCCACTGCGTTGGAAGAGGACCAAGCCGAACCGACACCAATTGCACAATTACAAGACCTTGACCACGATCATGACCACGCCAACGATGACGAGATTTCTGGGGAATTGAAGGACGCTATCGGAGGAGAGGAATTTGAATTAGACGAGGATCTGGTTGGCAAATTCTGGCCGGATGAAGATTGGGATATGTATGAGTGGGATAACATGCACGACGAATTGTAGATAAATGGAATATTTTTTCTATCTTGTGCGCCTTCTGTCAAACTTATGCCAACATTTTGCGACATATAATCTCTGGCCGGGGATAAATCTAGTAATAAGTAAAATAAATAAAAAACTCTTTTTGGAAGCTTTTTGGTCAGAAAGCTTTACAATATCCAATAATAGTCTCGTATTATACCTCCCTATGCCACTTGTTAGTAAAGATAGTCGCGATAATTAGCAAGGGCTCACAAAGAGCCAGGACACATTCATACATTTGTCGGGGACGGTGGGACTATTCCGGCCCGGTCTCGGAGATGCCCGCAGTGGCCGCGAACTGAAATTCTCGGCGAATAGTACCATCGTTCAATCACACCTTATCTGTTCACTTCAATGTCAACAAGATCAAGTAAGTACAGGACTGTCGATTCTCATGCAAAACTATCAATCGCACTGGAAACAGCTCAGCCAGATACAGATCCATTTTTATATGTAGGCGCAAATGAACTGTTGAATGCACTTGTTGCATTCTTGCAGCCGATCGTGCAAAGATATGCCACTTCGCCCGGTAAGCAGGCAAACCAATAATCAGCGCCGCCTCTTAAAAGCCTTGAAAAAAATTGGTTGATCTTTTCCCTATTCAGCGCCCACCAAAGAGGGCTGTAAATATAGTATAATATTCAGCAGGTCACTGCGTGTTGATTAATGATTGGTTTTCTTGTAGACCGTACCGATGCCGAGTTAAGCAACGGATTGCAGGGCAAGATTCTGCTGTCTGCCTTGACAGAATTTGTCACAGCAGTCGTAGAGGCTTCTACAGAGCCGCATAGTAAACGAGGCCAGTCTTGAAATCCTTCAAATATACATTGACCTACTCAAATTTACGGATTAGTGCAAAACTCCGAAGAGAACAACAAAATAAGTCAAGTGCCCTCGAATCTTCCTGAAGGTGCGACTCATACTACGTTCTTAAAAAATAAATCTCATCAGTTTATTTGGTTAATACAAAATAGCGGTTGCTCAGAATGAATTAGAATCCATGACGCTGAATGCGGTCCGTGCTCATGTTTTCAACAAGATGCCGATCCGCCTTCTAGCATTCGACAAATCTGGATCCAACATCCAGCTCATCGGGCGCAATAAAATAAGCGCCCACATACTCTCCGGCGTGGTTGCAAAAACGGCCGAGCCCAAGTTCCAATCGGCGTGGGCGGCAGCTGAATCTTTGAGCGATGTGGACAATGTGATCACGTCGATGCGGTACCGTCACAATAGGATGAAGGAGCTGCTGCGAAAAGTTATTGAGAAGAGCGTGAACTACGCTATTCTGTCCCACGCTTGGATGCGAGATACGCCTGGAGACGTCACGTTCCAGGACTGGGCTATGCGCGAACACAATCCGCAGGGGAACATGAAGATTGTCAAGTTCTGCGAAGTCACTGCACAGAATCACAATATAACTTTAGGATGGATGGACACAGTCTGCATTAACAAAGACAGCAGTTCTGAACTTGACGAATCCATTCGGTCGATGTATAATTGGTATCGCGGTGCTTCCGTATGCATCACATATCTTTCGGGGAGTACTAATATTTCCAATGCGCACCACGACTCTTGGTTCACCCGCGGCTGGACATTGCAAGAACTATTGGCGCCTTCGCATAATGTATTTTACAATGGTAACTGGAAACGGATGGCCTCAGGCGGCGATGCAGCGATGCAATTAGCCATTCAACAAGCAACCGGAATTACCAGTCAAGAACTAGCTCAATGCTGGAACGGCGACATTTCTAAGATCCCACTATCGCGTAGAATGCAGATGGCATGCGGGCGACAGGTCACTCGGGAGGAAGACACATCATACTCCCTCCTAGGAATTCTTGACGTCGATATATCAATTGCCTACGGGGAGGGCGCTAGCCGCGCGTTCTTCCGCTTGGTGCGCGAGCTTCTGAATACAAAGAAAAATGTCATAGATCTATTCAATCGCAATTATGATTATGGTGAAAGGCTCCTCCCGTCGTCGCTGGAGTCCTACAATTACCGAAATCCATGCCACGACGATCCTGACGGTGGAACTAAGCTAGATCAATACCAGCCTCTCGAACCCATCATACCGACGAACTTGGGCGTGCGCATCCCGCTTCTTCTTGCACCTGGTTTTGCAACAGACGTGGTAGATGATAATAAATACAAACCAAAAGGAGATCTGTCCGGAAAAACGTCATTCAAGTATTATTCTCGAGGCGGCACGGAGCCAATATTGATATACATCCTCATGTTCGACCGCAGACTTTATACAGGGGATATGGCTAATCTCAGTGTAGGAAACCGTGCAGTATTACCCGAAGGAGCGCTACCAATATGCATGCTGGGAATAGTAAACTTTGGCGTTGACACCTCCAACCACATTCTTCTTCCTGAACAGTGTTTTGCACTGGATATATCTTGGGACGGTCTGCAGTCCGGAATATTTTCGCCACCCGGGAATGTAGAAATAAGGGCTGGCGGGCCGTCGCACTTCCGACTTAAATGCAAGAAGGGATTGAAAATCCACAAAAATGAGGTAGAAAAACACGGAATGCAGCTTGTTTCGTTGTATTTATAAAATATCAAAATATGAAGTTTTCTCTGATATGATGACTCTGCCATGTTCTACGTACTATACTTCGTGCGTATTGAATATTGAATATTGACCATCGAAACGTTGTCGAAACGCCGAAAATAATCTGCGAACTTGGCAAAGCGAAGGCCGGGTACGCGCTTGGGTAGCCACCAAGAAAAACGGTCTTAGGAGCTCAGATCTCAGAGCTGCTGGCCCTCGAGCGCTTGTGCCGAATACTTCACGTACAGCCCGCTACGCACGGTACTTAGTACAGGCGCCTGTCGCGCCAGTCGCACCGGCGCCACAGGTCCGGTTCCCCGGCGGCATCGCCCGACCAATCCGGGTCGCCGCGTCTCTGTCAGACTCATGCTCCTACCGAGCTCTTTAAGTTACCGTCATCCACACCGCAGGAACTTACTCCTAGTACCCCATGTCGACAAGCCCGAGTGAGTTCTCAGCGAGTGTGGAAATAGTGCTCTCATCTTCAACATTTCACAATCATCTGGGCATTTATCGTAGGAAACAGTGAGCGCTGACCACAATTTCTGATCACTTGCATGATGTTCGTGCAGTATTTATTCGTTGTGCTGAATACATAGCTCTTTTAGAATCAACAGAGCTCCCGGAAATAGGTGCTCTAGATGTACTTAGCTCCCTTGTCACGTTTTTGCGCCCGGTCATAGCAGGCCATGCCACTTCAGCAGGTAAGCAGACAATTTATGGGGACTCAAATTGCCGTTAACATGTTTTTCACTCGACAGCGTCCACGACGGCCAAAGTTCAGAATTGTATAGTATTATTTTGATATTAGATGTCGTTGGTTTTGGGCTGATCTATCATACAGCTGACCACACTGGTGCCGATTCGTTGGTTAATGGCTTGGAAGGGAAGAATTTACTGTCTGCGTTGACGGCATTTGTCACCGCGATCGTAAATTCCTCGATGGAAGCTCAAAAATTCAAAGGTAAATACCCGTAATATCTCGGAAACACATCAAAGTATTCAGTCTGATATTTTAGAAGAAAACACAATTACGCTTGGCGTGGCCAGTAATGCGCAGGAACGCGAGGCACGGTCGGTTGCGGTTGTCCCAGAAATCCCTCAAGGTGCGAATATTGACGTGTTGTTGAAAGAACTTGCCTTGAAATTTGGTCAAATTAAATACAGAAGTATCCGGGAGCGAGCTTGAAACCAAGACGATGAGTGCCGTCCGCGCACATGTATTCAATAAAATGCCCATCCGCCTCTTAGCCTTTGACAAGTGGGATCCTAAGATCCGACTCATTGGACGCAATGAAATCTTCTCTTTTATTCTCCCCGGTGTATTATCCAAGACAGCGGAGCCCATGTTCCAACAAAAATGGGCAGCAGCCGAAGCATTGACGGACTCTAGCATGATGGTGTTGTCTACACGATACAGGCAAAACACGATGAATGAGCTGCTACAAAAGGCTATCGAACAGAGCGTGAACTACGCCATTCTGTCGCACACTTGGATACGAGGCACCCCCGGCGACGTTACCTTTCATGACTGGGACACGCGCGAGCACAACCCACGGGGAAATCACAAGATCGTCAAATTCTGCGAGGTCGCGGCACAGGACCATAACATGAAGCTAGGCTGGATCGACAGCGTCTGTATCAACAAAGAGAGCAGCTCAGAGCTCGACGAGTCCATTCGGTCAATGTATAACTGGTACCGCGGCGCTTCTGTCTGCATCACTTTCCTCTCCGAAACTCTCGATATCCTCGATGCCCATCGCGACTCGTGGTTCACCCGCGGATGGACTTTGCAAGAGCTGCTGGCACCTGTGAGCAGTGTCTTCTACAATGTAAACTGGCATAAGTTTGGCTACAGCAGTGACACCTATATCCAATCGGTCATCGAAAAAGCATGTAGGATTACGAGCAAAGAGTTGACATGGAGCTGGAGCGGCGAAATTGCGAGAATTCCTTTATCACGCAGGATGCAGATGGCATGTGGGCGACAGGTTACGCGCGAAGAGGACACAGCGTACTCTCTTATGGGCATTCTGGGCGTTGATATATCAATCGCCTACGGCGAAGGAGCCAGCCGTGCATTCTTCCGTCTAGTCCGCGAACTCGTCAATACGAAGAAATATGTCATAGATCTCTTCAATCGTATTTATGATTGGAACGAGAAACTCCTCCCATCTTCTCTAGAATCTTACCAGTATCGGAGTATCTGGTTTGATCATCCTGATGGGGGCACACAACTGGACAACTATGTACCTCAGGAGCCAATCATTCTCACTCACTTGGGCCTGCGTATTTCATTGCTCCTTGCTCCCGCATTGGTGAGCGGCACATCAAATAACGAAGACTACATGCCAAAAGGAGACCTCTTCGGAACATCAACAGTTGAAATGAGTTCTAGGACTACTGGGGACGTATTGAATTTGCATTGGCTCTTCCTCGACAACAGACTATATACAGGATACCTGGCTAATCTACACCCTACCAGGACTACAACATTGCAAGACGCTCACCCAATGTATATGCTCGCCATAGTCAATTTTGCCATTGACACCAGCGGCAACGTTTTACTTCCTGAGCAGTGTTTGGGGTTGGTGGTGAACTGGGAAGGATTAATGCAAGGGGATTTCGCTCCTGCAGGGGATGTGACGATCCACGCTGGACCACCACTGGTTTTCAAACTTGAATCCAGGAGAGAGCTTACAATCCATAAAAGCAACGTGGAAGAACATGGGTTGCAACTTGTTTCTTTGTATCTGTGAAATACTGCTAGTGTATAACTTCCCTTTCCCATGATGTACATGTTTTCGATGTCATAAGTACCATTCGAGGCACAGAGCTTGGCTTGGGCATAGAGCGGAATGGGGGGGGATGAGAATCGCTAAGGGTGTACTGAAAGAACGACGCGCGAAGAGGCCGGGGTGGGGTCCGAGATCCACGTCAACAATCAACGCACTACGTGTGTGAAGCATCGGGGAATCCTTGTCTTGCGGAAATAATAGGGAAAGTCGTCGAGAACCCATCTAAAATATTTACCTACAAGCCTGCGTATTTTAAATAGGTACAGCGTCCGCGTCAGGCCTCAGGCCTCAGGGCTTGCGTAGAATCGAGGACAAAGCCAATTTGCGAATGTCGACCGAGACAAGTTGGTCGACGAGCTCATGGTGGACAGAGGCAAGGGGCGGTGACTAGTTCGTGTACGTTGTGGGGCTGGCCATGGGCATGGGCTCTGACTTGTTGTGGCACAGCGCGGGGACCGTAAGGGAGGGTGCACGGAATATGCACATGTGGGATGGATGAGCGGCGGTGCGGCAGACGGAAGGACGAAAGAAAACGTAGAAAGGAGCGATGGTTTCTGTTAGGTGTCGTTCTCGAGGGGGGGGGGGAGAGGGGGAGTGCATGGGTGCGTGCACGATCGCAGCAAGCTGTGGGGAGGAATGGGCGCCGCGTCAACTCATCCTGTGCAGGACCCAGCATCGAGACGCATAGAAAAGAGTTTGTCGTGTCGAAGAAGACGCACTCTTCCTGAAGCAAAAAATACACGGGCGCGTAAGCCTCTATTTGAAGGATAGAGTCTTCGTTAACGAGATGATTTGTCGATCAGCCAATATCGCGTCTTCGTTTTAGCTGACAGGTGGTCTTCGACACGGATGGTGCGTCCGGCGGTGGTGAGGTGTAGGCCGAGTTCAGGATGGCGCAGAGCGTACAGGGCGCCCCGTGGCGCATCGTATTTGCTGCATCGTGTCTTGGGAATGAGCATGAAACGCTTCGCGCTGTGGTTTCAGCATTCAGATGGTAGCCGACACGGATGGCAGGATCGGCGGTGGTGAAGTGTCAAATGCGATGCGCAAGGAAGGGAGGGCAATTTCGCGTCATTCTGGCGCAGTATTTTGTCGCAGTGGAACGCTCGAGTACAGGGGCGAGGAGGAGCAAGCTGCTCAGACTTCATTAGGGAAGAGATGGGTGGACGAAGGCAAGAGGCGCGGATGTTGTTCGTTCGCTGTCGCCAAATATAGACATTGTGCCAGGTTGTCCTTTGACGACGTAGACGCCTCCTCCAGCACGCTGCGCACAACGCGCCTCAAGTTCAGGATCCGTAAGACATACCGGCGCGAGACCCGCGTCTTGCGTCCATTTTCGAGCGCATTATCGCCTGGGCATACAACTCGACTGCCCGCGCCGCTGTGATTCGTTGAGCTTGAGCTGGGGTACGTATCTAACCTGCCGCTGCTCCTAGTCAGTACTGACGACTTCGTATTCCGGTGCAGCATCTCACCATCGTGCGCCTGCTTCTCGCTCCGTCATGCTTCGCCTTGCGCCTTTGCTGCACTCTCCGCCTCCAGACCCACCTCGTCCGGCCCTCCAGCTGCAGTCATACATATCATTCACCTGGCGTCTGTCCAATATCTATCAATCCTCCTCTCTAACCCTCATCCGCCGCCTGCCCCGCATAGTCCCTCCCGCCACACGCTTCCTGGCGCCTACCCATTCGATACACCACTCGGGCTCTCGCTCGTATCTTACGTCGTCCCATACCTCGACGCCTAGCGACACCCCAGCCGTTCCTCCGCAGCACTCGACATCACCGTCTTCTTCGCATTACGCTCTAGAGCATGGGGCGCGCTGCACCCCGCGTCCTCCACCACTCCCCGACCCGCGCTGCCCCAACATGCCCAGCCCGGCCCGCGTACCTGGCAGTCGCCTGCGCGCCGCGCGTATTCGACTCGTCCACCACGCACCAGCTCTGTTCGGACGCACACACGCGTGAATCGAGCTCAACACGGTGTCAGCGCAGCGTCGCTTGACTTCCGTCTGTTCCACAGCACCAAATGAAGACAGCCCCTTCGAGGCTCCCAGCCGCGTTCTCGCTGAAGATTCGCTTTACACACGACGCCCGCTCGAGTAGCGCCGTCCCTCCCCGCTCTGGCCGAGGTCAACGCTCCTCACGTTCGCGGCCCGTCTGAGCTCTGCGCGTCAAACCCGCCGCATCTTCTCTTTCTCAAGCGAGGACCCGCACCACACCGCACTCCGCCGCCGCCTCTGCCACCTGCTCCGTCCATCGTTCCGCGCGCCTCATCCGGCGGCGCCATACACTAGTAATGCGCACGTCCTCTTCTGTTCTACCTACGGACCTCCCCGGTCTCGTCGACTTTCGTGCATGTATTCGCTCGCCGCTCCCCGCCTCTGATTCGCCCTGGAGGAATCTGGCGATGTCGCGACTGCCCCCGGCGTGCAGCTATACGCTGCGCGAGCGCAGGAACCATCGTGCGTACCTACCGACACCACCGGCGACATTCTGCTTCTTGAGCGGTGTCTGGGGCTGGATTTAAATTGGAGTGGACTGCGGGAAGGGCACTTATCACCATTGGGAAACGTGTGGATTGGAGATGGATTGCCGTTCAATATCATCCTCAAGTCTACGAAAGGATTCAGATTCTCCAAAGCCCAGTTGGAAGAGCACGGAATGCAGGTCGTCACTTTGTATTTGTAATATCATGAAAATATGTTCTGCAATGTGGAAGGCCGAGCTACTTGGGCAAAACAGGAAGAATAGCACACCGAACAGCGTCTGACACTAGCGAGCATTGAGGCGGGTCGACGTTCTCCAGCCTGCAGTATTTGGCAGGCGTCCTCACTCTCAAACGTGAACTGGGAATGGACATGCATTTCCTGTGCGCCTCCCCTTGTTTTATTCAGTCCCGAACATTCCTTGATCCCTGCCGCAGTGGCAGCTCGACGGAGCATGTGGTGCAAGTACATGAATAGTTCGAGACATTGCAGTGACTGTTTTGTGACAACTGTTATACATAAGTTAATAGGAAAAGCCAAGGAAAAGCAATAATAAATCAACGAAAAACCTGGCATACGCTCAACGCATGCTCCCTCATACACTGCGCGACCTGTGCCCTTCGCCACCTAGCCCTCCAGCGGCGATGGGGGTGTCCAACCAGGCCCAAATACGCTTGCAAGAAGCGTGTCCACGCCAACAATGGGAGCGACGCGACACCGCTGCCGTTCCCGCCACCACGCCGATCCGCCCCACACGCGCGCAGCAGAAGCTGCGTCCTCACTCCACATCGCACGCATCGCCTCGCGCTCCTCCTCGCGCGCGAGGACGAACTGGTAGTAAAACCACTCCGAGCCGCACGCGCCGAGCGCACCGACGTCGAGCGGCCACATCAGCGGGCCCGCGACGCGCACGGTGCGGAAGCGCTCGGGGTGCAGGAGGAGTAGCGCATTGAAGAGCGTCTGGTCCTTGCCGACAAAGGCGCCGCGCGCGGCGTGTGCGTTGTGGAAGGCGTAGAAGTCCGCTGCGAATACAGCGGCGGCGTGTGGAGAACCGCCGAAGAAGGAGCCTTCTGAAACTTCTGCGTCGAGCGGGCCCGCGGCGGGTGTCCAGGTGCGTGCGGAGCGAGGAGGGAGTCCTGCGAGCGGGATAAATATCCGCTCGTCGGCATCGTCGATGATGGTGGGGCCGAACACCTCAAGCACGCGCGCAGGGTCGGGCCACGCGCGATATGCGTGGCCTGCACGGAAGCTGCCTGCGTCGCACCAGAACGCATAGTCATACTCCCGTCCCTCCGCCCGCGCAGCGTCTAGAGCGGCGGTGAGCAGCCACGGCTTCGCGTTCCACACCGCGTACAGCGCGGGCGTGTGGCGGAACGCCTCGCGGTCCTTTGCGTGCATCGTATCATATTGCTCTTCGCGGCCGCGCAGCGGCGGGACGTCAAATGGGCTGGAGAACGAGGTGTTGAGCGTGAGTGGGCGGGTTCCGCGCAGGGCGCGCACGGAGGGCTCTCGTTCTGAAGGAGTGTAGAAGTAGATGTCTGTGGTGATCTCGCCGAGGAAGTTGGCGAGCCAGGCGTCATACTCGGCGGGGGAGTGTTTCGACGTCGGTAGGGGGAAGAAGGCGGAAACGAGTAGGATGCGCGGGGCGCTCGCCGGCGCTGTTTCTGGGGCTGGCGCTGTTTCTGGGGCCGGCGCTGTTTCTAGGTTGCCCGACGATTGTGTGGAGCTTGGGGTGAAGACTGCTGGGGTGGTGGGGGCGTCCCGCAGCGAAAGGCGGGCTCCTAGAAGGAGTGTGAGCACTACGGTACCGATGAGTAGGTAACGCAGGCGGGCGGGCAGAGACATAGTGTGGTTAAGTGGCCAGGCCTAAACAGCGCCGCAACCCCCATCGGCGGTGGCGCGGAGTCCGGGCGCGCGCACTGCGCAGTACATTCAGACCCCACGTGTGGATGACATCAGTGTCAGTGCCTTTTCTATGGACGGCATCAACTTACCGAGTTCGATGAAGATAAGTGCGCAGCAGTATAATTAACGGCTTCGCAGTCGCTAGGAACCTGGGCATATGCGCTCTAATTTCTAGAGCGCGTGCAGGCTTATGCAGCCGGCCTATGGTACATATTTCAGTGAACCTCTCGAGTGCTGTCTGTAACAATGGACATGGGCTATTTTGAGCTTTCTATCAATAGTCGGCTGTTTTTCGCATAAAATTAAGCGCCCAGATACCATCACCAGGCAGCACCATCAAAATTATGTAGGAGTTGCCTGTACATATTGACTACGGGATCCTGCGTAACATTATTACGACCCCGGATTCCGAGTCACTGCATCAACTGCCTATCTGCCACTAAGAGACGGTGTCTTGGTACTTTCATGTGAAGTCACGAATTGTCATCAGTCCATTGACACTGTCTACACGTCTTTGAGGCCTATTTTTGAGACCTATTTTTTAGGCCTATCTTTGGGTACGGATTGTGGCCGCGGTGACGAGTTATCTGAGAATAGACAATGGCATTTTTGCATGTCGAGATGAGATCGATGGCGTTCGCCGCGAGTTCTCTGCGCGCGCCCTTATGTTACGGAAAAAGGTGTCGTGCGCGGAGTCCGAGGCCCATTATATTTTGCATTTGCCAATTTACTGACGCGGCTTATACTTGAAGTAGTGCGGCGTGATGGTCGAAGCAAGTATTATGAGTTTTATCAAAAGCTGCGCATTTGTTGCCTCAGTATTATTAACCTCCTGAGTTTGAGCATACTCTACAGTGAAAAAAGTCAAAGTTTTGCAAGACGGCTAAATTTGAACTTTGAAGTGCGTGCGCCAACTCAGGGTAGAAACGGGGAAGCACACTCCCAAGTCCACTAGCTACCCTGCTAGTCGACGTGGTGGTCAATTATACTTTACATACCAACTTACAAATGCTCGGTAAAGCTATGTTTGTGTATTTGTAACTACTACTATACCATTACTAGTATTCTGTATAGAAGAAATACTTTCCGCATCTAACCAAGAAGTAATAGCTGTGTTGATCTGATAGTGCGTGGGAAGAATGCTGCATCGCCTGCCACTCGCCCAACACCGGTGAAGTCGGTCCACTGGACTCACTATCCGTGTGAGCTTGCCTATTCAATAGATCGATGTTATTCTTGGAGATTGTGGACAGCATGAGCACAGGAACTACCTTGCTTTCGGCCCTCTACCCTAGGAGCGATTCCTCCAACACTCTTCGAGATACCAATGGGCTCAGTCCTAATTTCGCCGCTCCGCAAGCTCGTTAGCGCCATTCGAAGGTGGCTGCTACGAGTTGTCAATCCGTCGCTCCCGCTAGCTGTGTTCACAAAGCTCACTCGATTTTTATTGCTCTGGACTGCTTTTCTTCAATCCAAAACGCGCCAGAGAACAGAGATCAGCGACAAACCACCGGAAGGGTACCTTGGGCGATCAAAGGAGGACTCGGCGAAGACGACGCAGCCAGATACCTCACTGAAATACACAGTTGTACCGAAGGGAGACGCTGTATCCTTAGACGGAGTGTCGTTGTCCAGCTACCCATATTCGGTCCATGGAATCCGCAACCCGTCGTCAGTGGGGCTGGAAAGACCACCCAGCCGTGCTTCTTCTCGCAACCGTGGATCGGATACACATTCAATGGCAGGATCAACTGGGGGACTATCATTTAATCCTATGACACTTGCATCCCGGCCTCTTTCTCGTCTGCGAAATCCTCACCGTCAGCTTTCAATCTCTTCGCCAGATCTGCGTCGAAATCCATCTCCGCCACCTAGCATCGGCATCGAACTGGCATCTCCGACTGAGGGTCGTGCACCGTGGAACTCATCTCCAACTGATGACCACCCAGCGCGAAATACCCATGAAGTAGATGGGGTTCAGGCTTTACCCGAGCAATCCACGGAGAATTCATCATATTCTTACCCATTCGACGTGAGGCCAGAATCGATTTCCTCTGTTGCTGTACAAGAGAGCCCATCTTCATTGAGACCCCCTTCTGCTGCTTCATCTAATGTCACGGAAATCCCCAATGATTTTACTCTCGATGTTCTACCTCTCACTTCCACTGTATCCCGAATTTCGGAATTCGAAGAAAGCATTACACCTGTTTTCCCTGAGAATACCAGACGATACACCCGACGGACGAAGATGTCAGTCTACTTTCACTTTATTTCATGCCATACATTAATGAATGATGAACAAACGTCCAGATCGAGGGAATGGACCGAGATTGAACTTGAACCAGTCACAACAGAATTCAATAGGTAAGATATACCTTGTCTTACTCATGTTTTTGTTCTTGTGACTGATAAGTAGATCCAGGTTAACCTGTCCTCCTGGGTGGGTCAAGCTTGTCCACCCTGAAGGAGCTAGATACTTCTACCACGAAGCAAAGGTGAGTCCATGTTGTTCTACTTAGAATCTATAAAATGTTCAAACTTGTCATCCACGCTTCTGCTTCAGAATATTTACACCGACTCTGATCTTACAGATCCCCGTGTACACGAACGCCTAATGCAAGACGTCTCTGGGCTTGAAAAATCCGCTCTTACTTTGGATAAGCGCTTACCAAAAGGATCAATGCTTATGATCGACGTGTTCTACGAAAACTCGCAAGACCAGAGCAATCTTCGAACGGAATATTATCTCGCTGACCATAGTGGAAAAACTGTATTTTTCCTACAGTTCTATAATGCAGGCGACATGAAGTCTACGTATGAAGTCAATGGACCCAAATCTTACCAGCACTTGGGTACGTGTCATAACCTATTAAATAATACAAGCAATCCATGACTTTTTTATAATAGGTTTTGAATTACAATGCCAATATTGGTGAGCTTCAATGCATCGGCCACCATTAAATTTGAATTGTAATAACTTATGGCAGGTATTTTGTCCAATTATACCCCCACTGTCTTACTTTAACGGACGATTTGCTCTGCGAGCTTCGCGACATTGTTCTTTTTCTCATTGGTGGTATGTTTGTTTTATCATATTTGTCGATATGCATTATGAGCGCCGAGTTTCTTTGTAGACCACATGACATCACCGTATTCGACAGCTCCTTATACTTTGGATGACTTGTTTAAGATTTTGAGCTTGGTAGATGGCATGGAAAGTGGGTTCTGGTATTTCCCAAACAGTGTTCCGGTGCTCATTGCGATCTAGAGAATATTGGAAAAAATGCAGATGGAACTGTGGGCTTATTCGGTAAGCACGTCCACCCGGCGACCATTTGCTATCGGTGTTCTGATCTATTGTTCAGCGCGTCACATGCATATCTTCTGTGAGTCTGTTTGTATCTGGTCCCAGTATGTTTTATTGATATATGACGCGTAGATCATTCAAAGTTCCTTAACTGTTACGGAGAAACGTTCTCGCGCGTCGAACGCGATTTCTCCATTTTTGGTGACCAAATTGACAAACGAACTTGGCTTGTGAAAACTCTCTCCCCCCTTCTATTCTCGGCTCCCGATATCCATCTCCGAAATCTACAGAAAATGTGGGTAGACGGCATACTTCATAAATCGGTTTGGGAATCTGCGACAAAGAAACTAAACGACGAGTGGCAAGAATTCATTTTCTTCGTAAGTTTTTCTCTGGCCGTCCGTTAGCTTCTTTTTTTAATTTCAGTGCAGGCAACCGTTATGCTAACCTCAAATGTGGGGTACCTTGCAATCCAAAGTGTCGACCTAAACGATGGTGCAGCGAGGTCCCCTGGACAAATCGCGAGCTACCTTTCTGTCGTTGCAAATATTGGAAGCATCATCCTAGGCTTGCTACTAATGCGGCAAAATCGGACGAAGATGGACGATACAGCTGGAAAACTGGCAAGTTGCCTTCATTTCTTGCAGCGTAGCCGTTGAATGACCCATTCCCCGATAGCAAATTTTCCTGCAGAAAAAAAACCACTGGTTGCTGGGCTTGGAGACACTAGCTATTCTTTATAGCTTGCCTTATGCTCTCCTGATGTGGGGGTACGGGGTTCATTTCTGAGAATATCTGCTTACCCTCATGATGTTTCTCTCTTGTAGTGTTGTGGCTTTTCTCGTCGCATTTTTCTGCGTCTTCTTCCAAATATCTACTTCTGCATGTCGCACTTCGGTTGGAACACTGTCCCTCGCGGTCGCAATCCTGATTGTGTGGTGTATCTGGACTTCCTGGGAGAATGCAGTCGAAAAAAATGAGAACAATCGTCCACTTGTACTTGCTGATGCTCCACTCTACGGGGAACAGGTTTCAGAAGAAACGACGTCGGGCAAAGGGTCAAACAAAGGGGGATTATTCGACAGACTACGCAGCTTTCCAGCTTTCCTCCGCCGCCGTGATTCAGATGACTCCGATGTTACGGCTGTTTAACGGCTCACCAAGGCTTGTATATTTGCTATATACCACGAGGACTGCGTCACTGCCGCCACTTCGTCATATGCCGATGTCCTCAAACATTACCTTCGTCCCAGGTGGTTGTCTTCTCGCAAAATCACCAGTACGTTCTATAGATGTATTTGACTCCATCTTCCAAGTTTTTGCCATGAAGCCCATTGATTGTCTCAAAAGTTCAACTGTGACGAAGTCCTAGCGGCATATATGCAGTATATAAACAGTTATAAGAAGTATCAAGATCCATATAGGCTTTCATATTGTATGAACGAGTAGCACGCATTAATTTCGCATGGTATACCTATGATAAATGTTTTATTAAGATCTTGCAACAACTTGAATCTTGCGAAGGTCTTGTCCCATTGATTTTCGGAGTATTATAAATTTGCAATTGGTGAATCTTGGTGAAAACATTAGCCACAATCTACTGCATTTGACTAGCGTCGTAAACGTGCCTCTCTAAAGAGGATGCGGCGTTCGCGACTACGAGGAGTCGGTCATCGACCGAGCATTTGACATGGTAGCAAGCACGAATAGCCGAAAGGCCCGGTAAGGAAAGACCTTCCTTATACGGTCTAGCCTCCCCTGAATTCTTTGGTTTATAACGCGCCTGCGTCCCGCTATCCCACGACCCTTCTTTAAATTCCTAAGTGCGGGTCAACCATGGAAAGCCCGCTTTCTAACACCGAATCTTCCTCGACAATTCTCTCTGGGGCTATGTCTTCCAGCCCTCCTGATCGTACACATGCGACGCAAAGCCAAGTCCCACCACCACTGTCGCAAGTGATTGCCATCGCCTCAGAACCACCGCATCATACACAACAATCGGGTGGTGTCATTAAGCGCGCACGGTCAGACGAACAAAGCGGTGAAGCGGAGCGCCCAATAGCGGACATAATTTCGGAACAATTCCCCGCATTTGATGCAGACGCGCACGTTGTGCGCCAATTCTCCGAGGAGGCGACGCGTGATGCAAAATTCGAGGAAGGTGCGTACATTCGGGAGCATACATGTGCATTTTGGTCCATACCCCTCCTTACTGTCGAGCCAGAGCTGGGCACGATGCTGCTGAACGTTATGATGAAGACGCACGCGTGGGCCGCCAGTCGTCCGAGGCACGAGGCCGCCATCGCCGGCCGCACGCTCGAGACGGAGATTGCGCAGATAATGCAGACGGAAGCCGAACAAGGCACGTTGTCTCCACCTGCCTCCCTGATGTCCACCACCGCAAGCGTGTCGTCCTTCGGCGAGAGGGTCGTCGGTAGGCCGTTCCTCTATATGCACTTTGCGGGTCGACAGCCTGTGAAGTCGATTGACTATATGCGCTTTAACTTGTGCCAGATGTTAGTTCTGGTGAATATGCATGCTCATGCCCTTTCTTTTCTTCAGAGCAAACGCGACAGCGCCTCGGAGAATTTGTGCATAGAATGAAGACCGCATTGGCGGCACTTATGGGCACGCTTTGAGAAGAATGCCCATAGTATTTATTTCTATTTTTAAAATTCGCGTCTTTCTTGCCGTACTAACTTGGTCGTCGATTTCGCTCGAATGTCTATGCTTATAATCAATGACACCAATGTCCTCCGATTCGAAAAATATCCACACGCCTACAACAATGTGCAGTATTTTAGGCCCCCCACGACTGATATGAGCTGTGAAGCACTGTCTGTGACGGTGGCCAATATCAGTCGATGCAGGCTTTAGCTCACATCAGATAACCTGAACCGGTACTCTCCACTCCTGTGTGATTTTCGTGTTCTACGCGTTACAGCATTTTCTGGTTTAAAATTCGTCTCCTTTCGATTAATTAAGTATGTGATTGATTAATTTTACCCTATTAGAACCCCCTAGAGCCCAAGTCTTGCACACGTAAAGGACTGAAACGCCGCTACTCGAGGTATGAACTTGCATTCGGGAAGCTGTTACAGTGTCCCTTCGTAGGCAGCCCGAAAGACCAGTGATTCGTTTCAATGTAACTCGTATAATCTGACCTATAGTAGTACGAGGTGAAGGCTATCTCCTGAAATAAAAGGCATCCTCAAACGGGATTTAGTGAGGCATTTTGTGTTACAATTTGCTCAGATTCAGGAAAGGAATTTTAGGGCTACGTGCTATGAAAATGATATTTGTTCGCAGCCATGAGGCTATTCAATGGCCGTGAAGTCACTATTAATAAGTAGATGATCCCACTTTGGTCCGCTGCTAGTCGGACGCGGCCTGCAGTGCGCATGTACGATCAACCAAAAATGCATAACGAGTGCAACTGGCTGCACTCTGATCGAGCTTATTTAAAAACCCTGCACATGTACCGGGTACCCTCTCTAACCCTTGCTCATCAAGCTTGTACCGAAAACCTTTGACATCCAACCTTCACTGATCTTTCGCATTTGCAGCGCCGAGACCATCTACCTTCGGAATGACCTCTACTTGGTTCGGTTCCGAGAAAATATCAGTCACTGAAGAGCCTGATCGAGTCGACAGATATCGAGGACCGAACGAAATTAATACAGTATCTATTTTACCCAAGGCGCTCTTGGGGAGAAGTAGCGACGATCCGTTGCCTTTCAAGTATTATTGTGCCAGTGGACTTCGGCGTGGAAGTCAGGATCCCTCAATTTTAAGACAGAAGGTCGGCATTGCGGACAGAGTTTCAAGTATGGCTACGTACACGACCTTGGAAGCGTATTCGAGCGCTGGATCGACGCTTTGCGAATCATCTCTGAAAGCCGAATCAATGACGAAAGGGAATAAGCCAAAGGATATCAAATGTGTTCCTTTTCAATTTACGCGACCAGACATAACTCTACAAATACCCGGTCTTGTTGGAGTTACTTCGTACGAATATGAAAGATACGATCGAAGGAGGATAACGTAAGTTCACAAATAACTGCTTTCCTTGTCGACGTTTAAATGACACATCGGTTCAATTTTTGCGTCAGGGAAAAACATTTTTGGGACGAATATATTATTGACCCTTTAGAGACCGACTTCGAGCGGTATGCTTGCGGTATTGTCCCAGCAGACGTATAATGAATCGAATTGAAACTAGCGTGCAAGCGCCTCATCGCTGGCAATATCATGTGCATCCGGATGGCGGACTGTACTTCATCGGGCATGCATGGGTACCTTTTTTACCTGATTGTGGTTTTATGAAATGATAGGCTTACATTTCGTCCCCAGAATATACCCATCCTAACCGACGTCTATCTGTATGACGCGGATTCTAGAGTGCGACTAGAGAATATCATCGAAAACGTACTCCAGTATATCGAGAAGTACGATATCACATTTTCTTCACAAGACATCTGTTTGGTTCTCGAGTTCAGACAGTCTGGAAGGTATGGCTACTATTTTGTGGACCACAGGACACGGTGTCTCTTCTGGCTGGAGAAGTATGACGCGATGGAATTTCTGGCGCAAGTGAGGGTGAAGTACACGCCCTCGTTGATCGGTCAGTTTAACTCTAAAGCCCTTATTTTGCTCGTAATCTGATTATGACTTTTTAAGGAAACGAAATGAAATCTTTGTATTGGTCAGTTAGAAAGATATCATGATATATTTTTCAACGACACTGATGCACGGCACTGGCCTTTCTAGGCTTCATAACGAATACTTTCCTCATGCCCGGGGTTTTCCTGATGATGCTGCCAGTGAACTTCAAGATATTCTAATTCATGCAATTGGAGGTGCGTAGTTTTATTGGCACAGTCCGTTCAGATTGACAAATAGCAACCAGATTCCTTGACATCACCTCAAAATACGTCTCCTTATGGTTTAGACGATCTCCAGAAGATGATTGGAGTAGTCAATGATATCCGCAGTGAGCTCTACAAGAAATATCGAGAACAATTCTGACACGAATATAGAATCCGGTGCTAGGGGCGCCGGATCATCGACAGTTATATGTGAGTCCTTCGAAGTATTTCTAAATTTAGTACTCTTTTACTGAACCACACAATCTGTTTCAATATGCAGATCGATTTTTGCATAATTTTTGTGAGAATGATATTATGTAGTCGAGGAACTATTCTCATAGTTATCCACCTACCGTGGCAGATCACGAACGATTGCTTCACCTTCACGGGGAAGAAATGGCGCGATTAGATGTCGATCAATCAATCCACCCAGAAAGGAAAAGGACACTCCTAATTAGTCTTCTTGCCCCCTTTCTGATATTCGGACCCTCCGTCTACTTGCGCAAGCTGAAAAGTATATCCGTAGACTCTCTTGTCCGGAAGCGAGATTGGACAACTTTACAGCAAGACCTGATTAACGAATGGAAAGAAATTACGCTATATGTAAGCTTATTCGCACACCTCGGAGTTGTTGTAGAATTGACGTGGCTGTCTGGTCATAGGCCACAGTGCTTCTGAACGCGAACGTCGCCTTTCTGGCAATTCAGAGCGTCGACAACGCATCATTACCGGGAAGCAGATCCCCGCAACAGCGAGCAAGCTATTTTTCCATTGTGAACAGTGTCGGCGCAATTGTTGTCGGATTACTTCTGGTCCGCCAACACACTACGACATTGACAGTGAGTTGGGTGACGTTCGTAATCCATCTATAATTAAATGCCCACGTTTTTCTGCAGAGTGAATTTTTAGCACATAGGAGCGCATCGATCTGGGGCCTTGAAACCCTTGCAATCATGTATAGTCTGCCATACGCATTATTGCTCTGGGGGTAAGATTCACTTTACACTTCCTCTGTTTATCCTCTTATTCATCCATGCTTTTTCTCAGCATGCTTTCTTTTCTCATCGCCTTCTCAGTGATGTGCTTTGGCTCTGGAGACGTTTTGACAATATTTATGATGTCCGTTACCTGCTTCGCCCTTTTCATACTTTTCCTTTGGTGCATTTCGGCTTCGTACGAAAAGCGGCCATTTTGGTACCCGTGGATTATGCGCAAACTAACGCCGCAACACGTAGAGGGAGTTCTTGCTGGAAAAGGAAGACTGAGGTCTAGGGAATGTCTGGTTACTACCGCGAAGGGAGAAAACAGAGTGTAGGGATATTCAAATTATTTAACTATATAGGCAGATTTTATTTTTGAAAAGCAAATGTACAGCTGTCAGCCATACAGTATTTCCTTGCAATGCATACCAGCAAGGACTCCAGGAATGGCAGGATTGTATCAGGTGAAATAAATCGTATAAATATACATTATATCGGAGGATATACTGTTACTACGCGTACTCCATGCTCTAGTGCTCCTGGACTGCGTCTTCGTTTTGCGTCTTCGTTTTGCGACGAGTGTCCATTTCGTACTACTTTTGTACTTGGTATGTAACATTGTAAATAGTACCAATTATTTTTTTGACTCAGAGTCGCCAATGGCCATAGCTAATACTCGAATACCCTATGTTTTACTCTTTACTTACGTGAGCCTACGTCCTGTAAACTGTTATTCGTTCTCCCAACGTCGATTCTGATCTAAAATTAGTGACCGGAGCGAATTGCTTCTTTTGGACTCCGTCTACATACACGTGACCTTGAATTTCCCACGTTCACAAGCCACGTCTATCCAGTACTGGCGCTGACGATGCCCGTCGTCCAACGCGTTCAAAACATACATATATCGGCGCTCGTCCAGAGATTGGCCCCTTATCTTTCTCTTAATACCCATTCGCTTTCTGCGTATTCCTCGATAATTCTTTCTTGAGCGTTTACCCCTGACAGTTTGCGAGCATGTCTGTTATGCTCACGAAATTCGAGTCTAAAAGCAACCGTGTAAAGGGTATGTTATTTTCTCATCCTCTTTCAACCTTCATAAATGCCTCCTCAGGTCTTGCATTCCATCCAACTCAACCCCTGCTCGCGGCGGCACTTCACAATGGCAGCGTTCAGCTATGGAATTATCGAATGGGCGTACTGGTGGACAGATTCGAGGAACACGAAGGTATGTCGTTGGCCCATTGCTCTGTCCCGGGGTCTTACCTATATACAAGGCCCTGTAAGAGCTGTTGCAATTCATCCGAGTCGAGCGCTGCTGTGTACCGGAGGAGATGACTATAAAATCAAAGTTTGGGGTGAGCGGAACCACATTGCTATATCCTCCTGATCTAACCATCTACGAAGACATTCGGCCTCAGAATCGTCGTTGTCTCTTCACCCTGCATGGTCATTTGGACTATGTCCGGACGGTTCAGTTCCATCACGAAATGCCCTGGATCGTACGTGTGCTGTCTGAAGTATGGAATGTTTACGAAGGATTTGACGCATTTACCAGCTTTCATGCTCAGACGACCAGACTATTCGCATCTGGAACAGCACGTCGCGTCAATGCATTGCCGTTCTCACTGGCCATTCCCATTATATCATGTCCGCCCAATTCCATCCCAAAGAAGATCTGATCGTTTCATCTTCCATGGATCAAACCGTTCGTGTATGGGATATCTCAGGCCTACGCAAAGGCTCTCCAAATCAAGGAGGCCCAGGCGGCTTAAACGCTCACGGACAAGGATCTTTCGAAACCTTCGACACCTTTTCCACTGTGAAGCATGTCCTCGAGGGCCACGATCGCGGGGTCAATTGGGCCATGTTCCATCCCACTCTCCCCCTCATCATCTCGGCTGGTGACGACCGTGTCATTAAAATCTGGAGGATGAGCGAAACGAAGGCATGGGAGGTAGATTCGTGCCGCGGCCATTTCAACAACGTTTCAACCGCCCTATTCCACCCAAAGCACGAGCTGATCGTCTCATGCGGAGAGGACAAGACCGTCAGAGTCTGGGATCTAGCTAAGCGTACGGCCATACAAACATTCCGGCGGGAGCAGGATCGATTCTGGGTGCTTGCTGCACACCCGACTCTCAACCTTTTCGCTGCTGGACACGATAGTGGTCTGATTGTCTTCAAGCTTGAGCGCGAGCGTCCCGCTTTCTCGGTCTTCCAGGACACGCTCTACTACGTCCGCGATAAATATGTCCGCTCCTACGACTTCAACACCGGTGCCGACATGGGTCTGCTCAGTGTCCGCAAATTTGGAAGCCCTTACGTGCCTCCCCGCACTCTCAGTTTCAACCCAGCGGAGCGAGCCGTCATCTTGACTATTAACTCTGAAAACGGACTGTATGAGCTGACTAACCTGCCTCAGCAATCTCAGGGCGAAGTGAAGGACTCAAGTGCAGACGGGAAAAAAGGCAGTGGACAAAGTGCGATCTTCGTAGCGAGGAACAGGTTTGCTGTTCTGAACAAGACTACTCAGGCGAGTTACAATGTGTAGTGTTGTCCAGCTGGTGTAACTGATCATTTTCTTTTAGCTCATTGAAGTCCGGGATTTGTCGAACACGGTAGTCAAATCGATCAAGCCTCCTGTCCAAACTAACGAGATCTTCTACGGTGGTACTGCATGCCTGATCCTGAGCTCTCCAACTGCTGTCGTTCTCTACGACATCCAACAGCAAAAGACCATTGCTGAGATCAACAGCCCCCCTGTGAAATACGTTGTCTGGAGCAATGATTCTGCCTTGGTCGCCTTAATGAGCAAGCACAGTGAGTTCCCCCCATCTCCGGAAAGTTAACAAGGATATTGATCCAGCTCACGTTACTCTACAGCGATCACAATTGCTAACAAGAACTTCTCGCAACATAGTTTGGTTCACGAAACCATTCGCATCAAGTCTGGCGCTTGGGACGATGCTGGAGTTTTCATCTACTCAACGTTGAATCATGTCAAATATTGCTTGGCTCAAGGGTGGGTATCGCTTTTTTAACATAGTCTTCCTATATTAATTGCTCGATGCAGAGATCATGGAGTGATTTGTACGCTGGATAACCCAGTCTACCTGACGCGAGTCAAAGGCAAAACTGTGCACTGTCTCGACCGCTCTGCCCGTCCTCGCACCATCACGTTCGACCCCACGGAATATAGATTCAAGTTGGCTCTTCTGAAAAACAACTATGAGGAAATGCTATATATTATTAAGACATCGACCCTTCTTGGGCAGAGTATTATTGCATACCTCCAACAGAAGGGATTCCCCGAGGTATATGCCTACATATATGCGCGTTCGATCAGCCGTTAATCACTTTATTCAGATTGCTCTTCACTTTGTGCAAGACACAAACACTAGGTTTGAGCTTGCGATTGAATGCGGCAATCTTGATGTTGCAATGGAGACGGCGAAGGCTATCAACCGCTCGGACTGCTGGGAGAGATTGGCTCAACAGGCCCTCAAACAGGGAAACCACAAAGTCAGCAAAGATTTCGTCAGCGTAAATCTACGCGATTCACATGTTATAACAGGTTGTTGAGAAGGCATTCCAACAAACCAAGAACTTCGACAAACTATCATTCTTATACCTGGCTACTGGAAGCAGGGACAAATTGTCGAAGATGCAGAAGATCGCTGATGCTCGCGGCGATCCCATGTCACGCTTCCACAATGCTCTGTATGCTGGGGACATTGAGGGAAGGATCTCTGTATTGCGAGACGTTGGGCTCTGTGAGTCAATGTTACGCCATGAGGATTAGAGTCTATCTAATTAGTTGTGTTAGATCCCCTCGCATATCTGACGGCCAAAACTAATGGTTTGGAAGGTGTTGCTGTCGAGATTTTGGAGGCTGCTGGCCTCACCGAAGCTGACGTCGATGATATCCCGTCATTTGGTGCTTCGACACTGAAGCCTCCACCAATAATTACGGCAACCACAGACCTTCTATGGCCTTCTGTATCCACTGGCGAAAACTTCTTCGATCGTGCCCTAGTCAACGGGCAGCTTGAAGGTGGTGTTGAGCCAGCATATGTCAACGGTGATGCCGCTGCTGCCGTCAATTCTGCGCTGGACGCATGGGCCAAGGAGGAGGAGGTCCACGACGACGTCGACCCCGAAGAGGGTGGCTGGGAACTCGATGCCGATGGTGGCGAATTCCAGGATGCCGTTGAGGCGCCCGCCGCTGACGTTGAAGAAGAATTGGGTTCTGGCGCAACGCCCGGCCCTAATGAAACCGAGCTATGGGTCAGGAACTCATCGCTCGCAGTCGACCATGTTGCCGCTGGTTCCTTCGAGACTGCTATGCAGGTGAGTAGTCTATTCGGATCCTGGTCACAACACATGGGCGAACAAAATGTCTTTTTAAGCTTCTTAGCCGTCAATTCGGAATTATCAATTTCGTCCCTCTGAAGCCTCTTTTCCTGACAATATACCGCTCGTCACATGCATACATCACCACGTATGCTTCCCTGCCACCATTGAAGCTGCACATTCGCCGCAACCCATCGGAGAACTCACCTAGTCGCGTCCTGCCTGTTGGAGTTCGTTCTCTCGCATCAATCCGTTCAGAACTTACGGAAGGCTATCGTTTTGTCTCTGGCAATAAGCTGGCGGAAGCTAAGACCACATTCCGTTCCGTGCTGGAAGCTCTGCTATTGGTAGTCCTGTCTTCGGACGAGGAAGCCAAACAAGTTCGTGTTTCCTCTGATATCTCTTATGAGCGTTGTATTGACTTGTAGATCAGTGGCGAGAAACTGTGACCGCCGCTCGTGAATACCTCCTTGGTGTTTCAATTGAGCTGGAACGAAGGCGTGTTGTCGAATCGGAGCCCGAGAACCTTACTCGTCAGCTGGAGCTCGCAGCGTACTTCACTCAATGTGCACTCCAACCACCGCATCTTCAGATCGCACTCCGTAGCGCCATCACTGCTTTTGCGCGCGCCAATAACCAAGCACATGCCGCACGATTTGCTAAGCGACTACTTGAGCTAAAGCCTGATCCCAAAATTGTTGCCCAGGTATGTATAGATTGCATGTCTTTTCTTCGTCGTCGCCTTCTGAAGTGATACGATTAGGCTCGTCAACGCATCGCCGCTGGTGACCGTAACCCCCGCAATGCCGTCGAAATCTCGTACGACGAATTCACCCCCTTCGAGATCTGCGCAGCGACATACACTCCGATATACAAAGGGTCGCTTTCCGTGCATTGTCCATATACTGACGCTGCGTACCTGCCTCAATTCAAAGGTAGTCTGGATCCTCTCGTCGAATTGGCGGAAATCGGGGCCTCCGCCTCTGGCTTGCCAGCAGCGTGGTAAGGTGTAGCGTCTCTTATGGTTTAGAATTTTGTAGCTGAGAGGATTCCGGTCGTGTACCTCAAAATTCCATATCTTATTTTCGTTCTCGTAATTTGGCACTGTCCTCGAGGCCGGCATTTCCGGTCCGCGTTATTATGGCACGACACCGTGGCCAGTCGCGCTTAGGCTTAAATAATGTAGCGCTTAGTACTTACTCTCTGCCATTGCTATCGCCCTTATCCGTGACATCCACCAAGCAGTGGACATACAATCTCTTAATATTTATTCCTCATGCTTAATACTACCATCTGAAGGAGATTAACTTATGGGTGTCGCCGGATTCACCCCCTTCCTCCAAAAGATTTGGTAAGTCGATCAAACAACAATGGCCTATATCGTGGGCTCACTATTCCATTCAGCCCGAATGTTTTCAAGTATTTACCAGACAGACTGAAGGCGCTGAACGGAAAACGAATTGTCATGTACACACATCCATCCACGTTACGCGTCGTACCGTTGATTTGAGGATTTTTACAGCGATGGAACTCTTATAACGCAACGATTACACTTTGGCTCCGACTCGCATCCCAACCACCACGTCTGGGGGTGGTATAGGCTTACTCAAGAGCTGAAGCAGAACAACATCAGTGCCATATGCGTCTTCGACGGCACAGAGCGGAGCGCAGCCAAAAAAGACGAGGTATGCTTGGGCTTTGCCAGAATGGCGTTCCAATATGTCGCTAATGTAGTGTAGCTCAAGCGTCGACGCGAAGCTCGCGAGCTCACCCTTACTCGAGGATCTATAGAAGATGCAAGGTTCCAGAGGCTGCATGACCTCAAAAGCGGCATAAGCAAGCTCGACGAACTAGATGAACCCATAAGACAGGAAGTCGTGAAGATTCTCAAAGAGTCCGACTTCACAGCAGGTGACAGCTCGGCTGCCGTTCTGGACAAGGTCATTATCGATAAAACGGCGGTTGATATTGAACCTTCCGCACCAGTAAAATCAGCCTTCCTATGTCCATATTCCAGCATTGACCTGTGCCCTTTGCAGGACACTGTACTCCCTGTACAAGCGGACGCTGAACAATTGGTAAGCATTCGTCCTTGTACTCATCAACATTAACTGACCTTTCGCTGTTGGAGAAGATTCCATACCCCTCCCCTCCTCCGCTAACTAATGCAGCCGAATTGGCCAGCTTGTTGAAGTCTCTCCACCTCAACTACCAAGCAGACGTTGCTAAACTTGTAACGTTGTCCACAAAATCTACTGGAGAATTAGATGTACCTTTGGATGGTACGACGTTAGAAACCGAGAAAACTGTAACAAAGAAGCAATACGAGCTGACCCTCCGGGAGGGCGAACTCTGGCAAGAGCTTTCATCATCTATCGACCTGCCACGCTTCCAAGTTCCTGCCTGCGCAAACGAAAGTGTAAGTGAACTGCTGAATAAAAGCTACGCAATGGCCACGTCTTTTCAGAAACGCAACAACCCGCCGACCGCAAAGACCTATGCCGACTCTAAAATAATTCTCAAAGCAATGGGCATTCCCTGCATTGAGGCCACGGGGACCATTGAAGCTGAAGCGCTTGCTTCTGCTATTGTACTAGAAGGACAAGCGGACTACGTCGTCAGCGAGGATACAGTATGTGTGTATCCCCTCTAGTTTGCTATCTTACTCATAAGCTTTCCATTTATAGGACGTCCTCGTCTACGAGGCCCCACTTATCCGTAATATAACAACTTACACGGAACCACTGCTCGTTATCTCTGGGGCCGATGTGCGTGCTGAACTCGGCCTGACGCGCGCCGCCTATGTCGACTTCGTTCTACTGCTTGGCACGGATTTCTCGCAGCGAATTAAGAACGTCGGCCCGATGCGCGCATACGACCTCATCAAGACACACGGCTCCATTGAGCGTGTGCTCGCAGCCATCGAGGACAACCCGCGGTACAGCCTGCGCGTTCCGCCCGATGCGTATCTTGCTCAGGTTCAAATTGCTCGCCTTGTCTTCGCAACGCTGCCCGCTGTGCCTGCGGCTGAGTCCATGATGCCCCTTGCGAAGAACGACGAGGAGATCAAGCGGCTGCTGCGCAAGTACGACCTGCATGACTTCTCTAGTGATTCCCCCCTCGGTGCCGCATTGACTGGAAACCTATTCAATGATAACCCGTATGCACTGTGACGTGCATTCTGTGACCACATACAGGGTCCGTTTTCTTACCGGTGTGGATAAGTGGAGGTGCGATGACAGTGAGTGTCATATACACAGTATTTCATTGTTAGAGATCTCAGTACCATTACAGATAATCGTCGAGGATCGTTACCAAATGCACTGGTGAATAATTGTATGATACAATTTGATCATTCAGTGGATATGATCGATCCGTGCCCCGCTGCCCACCAGAGGAGTTGCAAGGGATGGTACCTTCTGTTTGAGCATGTGGGTGATAAATGATCTCAATTACCATTCGTCCGCGAGAGAGAACTACAAACTGAAAGCACCCACCCCTTCTTGCTATCTCCATTGTATCAACTCTGCCTTCTAGGATATACGCAGGTATATGTATTACCTGATGTACAGGATTACAGGACAGTCGTGCTCCCTCCATGCGTATGTTATACGATCGGCTCAAATTAGCCTCTAAGCACATGAACGAGACGAGCGTGTGCTTATTTATATTCCTGTCTTTTCAGTGCTCTCGCACTCATTTGCGTGTCAGGAAACATGACACTGGGCATGTCATAACAGACCTTTCCTAACGCTTAGCTTTCAGTACTCAGTGCTCGCTGGCGGGCGCTATTCCGTTTACCTACCGCGACTCATAAACTCACTATCACTATCACTATCTGCAGACGACACTAATAGCGAGCCCATTTGGAATATATAAGAATAGCGCAAACAGTACACAGCTGCCCACAGACCTGCTGAGAACCTGGTCGTATTTCTTTGTTTTGTAAATCAAGTTTGGGAAGAACTTGTATTTACAGAATGTCGGAGAAACCAATTACAGATTTATAGATTTATAGTGAGTTCTCTTGATACTCGTTCCAGCTCGGATATTGGTAGGAGCCAGTAGTGAAAATGAGAACCTAATTAGTTTTGAGATCGAAATTGATGAGGAGCTGTAGGTTGTCCGTGCTTTGATGTGCACTGCGGCGTTTCACCCGAATTTCCTACAGAACCCCGGGGACCTAGGATGCAGGCGGTAGAAGATATTACCCCTCTATGTAATTAGAAAGTTATACCTTGCAAGGATATGCTTTTAGTGTTTTGTTCGGACGCGACTCCGAGTCGTACGGACACACCATATTAGCCCTCCACGCTCTCCTCATATGGTCAAAGCTGGTGAGACACTGACGTGTGCCGATCCTATTAACCACCGATTTCTGGACTGCGGAACGTTAAAAACAAAGTGACCTAGATTACTGAAGTGCATGTTGTCTCGGGACATAAAGTTAACGTATACTCCGGTGTAGTTGACAGGCGTCTATGAATTGTAGACATCTTGAAGCTAAGCTTGAAGTCGGAGCAAGACAGTGGCAAGAAAAATTGAATCCGGTGTTCCGCCACTCCCCGGAGCATAGCTTCAGGGCAAACGAAATTCGGCCCGAGTCTTGAGTATGCAGCACATCATTCCGCCGCTTTGGTCGCAGTTCGGCACCGGCCAGACTCCGTTCCACTCATGTCAGAATGCCGCCGGAGAGTCAACGGAGAGTACGCAAAACACAGCGTTTTCGAAAGAGTAGTGGAAGATCTGAGTGCTGCGAGGATGAGCGAAATGCAGGGCGAACCTACTGCGGTAATTCATGCGAACGACACATTTGTGACAGATAAAAAAGCTTGAAGCAATAGCTATGTTCATGTATGTGGCACTCCTGTCCGTCGGGCACTCTTAGGGAGACCGAGCAATGCAGCTATAAGTATTTTTAAGGATGGGGCCCTTGCAAGCCCCTCTTTGGCACATTATAATGAAACTCGGAGCTTGCTCTGAGAGCCTACCAAGCTTCGATTCCAAGGTAATTTTAAAATTTAAAGAACGACTGGAGCAGCGTGACAGGCCTGGCGAATGCGATGGTTGTGTGCATGTGTGTAGACCCCGAGATAGTCTGGGGATAGATAAATTTGCCCAGGCTGTACAACACACGAACCGACAGCAAAAGCCCAATGGAACACGATAGGCACTGGGAAAAGATGTCCCTGGGCATATAAATTTGATGCCCTCAACCAACGCCCAACTGTCAAATTACTAGAAATTAGTAACTTTGTATGCGGACTCATTTCGCTGAATCACTCAAAAGGCGGTGCCGTCGCGACACTCAACTTCAACGGATTACATTACGAGTACAACAGCCACAATCATTGTTGATTCTAGTGGATTTTCTTACTTGAGTCAAACTCGAGTAGGTATCAATTCTGTCGGAGCGAAGGCCTATTTTGATACAAATCAGAAGGTGTGCAAGGTGTGCAAGACTATGCATCGCCCTTATTCGTAGCTATGGGTCCTTATGTACGTACGGGTGCTTTTGAATTGAGGACAAGAGCAGTCTCAGACAAGTGATATGCCAAGGCAGGATACAAGTAGCTTTATGCTTTACTAGAAAACAAGTACTACAAAGGGTATTATTTACACCAACGGGTATCATCGGGCGCTACAATACAATTATATGTTGGATTATGCCAAATTTGATGCAAGCGCGCACAATGTTGCTTTTGCAGTATTTGAAGTGTTTGGGAAATTGCCATTAACGGATGAATATTGAAACATGATAGTGCACGGTGCCTCCGGTAAAGCTGGAATACAGGATGTTGAATGCCGCGTTTCCGTTGCATGAATGATAACAAAGATGAGTAGTGCTGACAGTACATGCATAAGGGAGGGAGAGGCGGTAGGGGCTATGCCTTCTGCAAGGAACAGATTCAAACAGCGGATTCTGTAACCTTTTCCTTAGTTCCGAGGAAATTGGATAGAGTAAAGCAGTGTGAGGGAACCGGCTTGTTGGAGGTGGCGTAGTGCATTGCGAGGAAGATACAGAAGATTGCAGCAATGAAGAAGGCGGCAGTCGAGAAAGCGACAAATGGGCGTAGGATGACGACAAGTTGTGAGAAGAACACGATCATGGCTTGGAAGAAAAATGCTCGGGGGAGGGAGAAGGCAAGAGCAATAGGCTGGAATTTGAACTTTGAGGATGATATTGACAGAAGAAAGTTCTGGGCACTGGCGGCAGTGGCGTCGGCAAGATGTTCATGTCTGTGGATGAGGAATGTAGCCGTAAGGATACTCAGGCTTGCTAGCGTGGCTGATAAATATGCAAGAGTAGGCGAAACAGGGAGGACAAAGCAAAAGATGTGGAACCTGCCGCAAAATCATTAGAAATCTTTGAATATGACTTTAGGGAGAAAGAATTTACAAAATCAAAGTGGCGGAAGCCATAGCACTTTGTTGCCAGTTGGCAATACTAGATTTCATGAATGCAGTCCAGTCATTTGCATAGACAAATTGATCCACGAAGAGCGAATCAAATCGGGAGTTGAATGTCTCCGATATTTTGAAAGTTAGAATGGAAGGAGGTATTTTAGTCCATTGGATCTCATTGTTTTCCTCGACGAAGATGGCTGCATCTCTGGAGAGGCGGGCCTGCTCCTGTCCGTAATGTGTCTCGAACCGATTGTACACTGCAAGAATAGAGCTCGTCAACATTGAGTTTCCAATGATAAAGAATGAAACATACTAATCAAACCCCAAAGGCGGGCAACAAAGGCGACTGTGTATCCCTCGTGTATCCGGCCACGCGACGCAGTCAGGAGATCTAAAAACTTCTCCGTCGCAGCAGCATCATATGGAAATGTGGAAAGAGACGATGTGAGATTATCTGGAAAATACTCATTAGTGAAATGTAATAATTGGATGAGTTTCAGAAAGCTCACCAGCAAGACCATGAGAGAAAATCTGAATCAGTTCCTCGAGAACGTTCGGGTCAAGACGCCTGTGGTTGCAAAAGTTTTCGACGTGGGCCCAGTATTGCGCTTGGAGTTGCTGTTTTAGGTGCGATCGCGAAACGACAGGCGACAGACACAGATCATCGCTGTCGTCCGAAGTGAGCCAGAACACTGTCTGAGTCGTGTGGTCCGCGATATAATAGTTGCAATCATCGCCTTCAAGCTGGAAATATATTTCCATATCATTTGTCAGGCTAATTTCTTGTTCCACCGCTTTTTTCTCTACGTCTGCTGTCCATGCAGCTATGCGCTGGGCAACTGCAGTATGATGCATATTGCACTCAGTAACGACCGGTACCTGCCCTTCCTTGCAAAAATAAGCTTTGCCTTCAGGATGTACAGTGAAAGTCCAGCTTGGCGGTAAATATGTTGGCCTGTAAAAGAGGGTTTATTTCAGCTTCCTTTAGGTTAGGATAATGGGGGTGGCTTACGAGTCATCGCGGGATGACGCGAACATTCCCGGTTCAACCGTAATGCTCTGTCGCTGAACCCTGAATAAAAATATTTAGTTGAGTAGATATAGATATAGAAGTAGCATACTTCTCGGGAACATCGTATCGACCAGTCGATTGGGGGAGGATCGGATGGAGAGACCCTAGAGAAACATCTTTAACAGCGGGTGCGAGTGCAACACTGCTCATGGTTTGTACTGAGGAGAAGTTCATATTGATGTTGTATCCGCGAGAGATGGTTATTGTCAACGCCGTGTAAGGAACTCTTATGCTTATATATTCTTTACCAAGACGCAAGCGGATGGTGAGAAAAAGGCGCTGTAAAAGCAGTGATCATTATTGAAGGCAAATTGAAGGTAACACGCGGAATCAGACGGATGGGCACCGCCCCGGGGGCTCAGCTTATTTACATCGTGCGGTGTAATAAATGAGTATGTAAGACAACCAAATACGGGTATTCCGGAGTCCGAGTCCTGGTGGACTCGGATGTGGCTATTCTTCCAGGGTTCCTCAATCCCCTGCGTCCCTCCTTTTCTTTGATCCCTTCTTTTTATCCACCACTGATGAGACCAGGTATTGATGGACGATGTCTATGTCGAAGCAAAGGCTAGCTTTAAGCTGGAATCCAACCACCACTGGTCACGTTATGATCAATATTGGTGCCGTCGGGGTCGACGACGGACGCGGCTTCGGCCTCTACGTTCTGTCCCAATTCTGTCCATTCCTCCACCTTTGCCCTCGTCGGAATAGCTATCTACCAAAAGCATTCCCAAGATCCTAATCTACGCAAGTCAACATGCCAGACATCTGCCAGCCGGACGAGATCGATCCAGAATTGTCAGTCCAGCACCCAGTCCACGACTTTGATCAGCCCTTCCATTCAGCGACCTAAGATAAGTTACCTTCAGGGAAAATAACAACGTGCAGAAGTATGAATTAAAACACGGTGCGCCTCGCCCCACCGTCGCTGTTGATTTTCTATTACTTATCGATTGCAGCGCCTGTTCACGCAGCGCTGAACGCCGAGTCTGCGAGTGCTTGTGCTCAACAAGCGTCCGAGATAGAGTCTGTCACAGCTGATTCGAGAATTGCGGATCCATATGATGCAGCAGCTAGCCCTGGTATGTATGACGACTTTTAATCTTTGCGCTCGATGTGAGATGATGATCATAATATTCTGATTGATGTTCTCAGTTGAAGGAACAAAAGACATACAGTCACAAAGGGGCACAATTGATGACGATGATGAAGATGGCGATGAAGACAACGATGGCAGTGATTCAAATAGCGATTCCGACGAAGATTTGCCTCGCTTTGATACAGAGTAAGTCGTCTTCTTTCGCCGCGCACAACTTATTTGAACGATTTACATTTTGTAGTGCCCCTCGAGGGCGAATAACCAAGCCTGTAGCTGGTCCGAAACCCCCTAGACCGAAACCCAAGCAACCATATGAGATAACCTCGCCATAGATTTAGTAATGTGCTCGCACCTCGCTCCACGGATACCAGTCACTTGTATTCTGTTTGACCGTGCTCTGAATAATATAATTATGGCGCAATCAATCGGGTATTGCATAGGCTATTATTCACTGCTCGTCACCGCTCGACACCTGTGTATTCCGTCCGCGACTTCGACCGGATAGTACTTACTCCGAGAGGGAGAAAATTGAGACCGCTCCATTTATTTCGTGCGTTGCATCGAAGTGCTTAATCGTGGAATGAAGGGTGTCAATGTGCGTATTTGTAGCTCCACTACCGGTGTGATATATCACCCTCGCGACATGACTCCAAGGAATAATAGACGAAGGGGCGCCGAACATTCCATGCTATAGATGCTGTGACTGAGTTCTCCATACACTGACATATGATATTAACACAGCCTTACGGGCGTTTACCTATGGTAGCGACGTTATTACGACAACCATAGGTAGAAAATAATGCTGCACATACTCGACTACTGAACCTCTTGTTGACTGTAACGCCAAATATCACAGCTTGCGTTTAAATACATTACTTAACTCACAGGGCTATTACTTACGCCTACTATGACCTTGTGTCCGTACTAAATCCATCTGTCAACTTGCTGTCAACGAGTCTACGTATTAATGATTCTTCAACTACGCCCTTAGATTGACTCTCTGATATTGTCATTATTCGCATTTATTGACAGGCGATAGGTTACTTGGCATATCCCATTACTACAACTTCGGATGCAAGTCGGACAGCACAGCCAAAGCACAGCGACTCGCGTGTAGTGTTGGCATTAGCACCAAATTTCATGCCAGAACCAAGCCAGAACAGTATAGCAGTGTTGTCTTAGTTGATGACTAGCGCCCAATGATTTCTATACCTGTGCAGTCAGTGCTCGATCAGTGCTTCATGAGCTCACTGGGAGCTCACTTAAAATATGTACCAAGCCAATCAAAGCAAAATCAAAGCCAACAATGAAGATACAGCAAATTACACATGTCTACACTTTGGCGCATTTTGAAAATGCATACATATGCATTGGAAGTGCTCTCAAGGAGAATTCAGGAGCTTAGTTTGTGTCATGGAAAGTGGCAAGAAAGTGGTTTAAGTTTGCACTCAGGCTACCACAACACTCAGACTCCCACTGAGTCCTGACTCAAATAGACACTGAATAAACTGAGCACACTGCAATCTTGTGGGCAGTGGAAATCTCAAGGCAATCTACTTATAATATGCAACACAAGCCTATGCAGTGCCTCAGGCTGAGTATTAAAGTTGAATACTGGTAGTGCTTAATTCAGTATTTAGCCTGAAGTAAAAGTACATGTTAGATTGATACCTCAGCCAAGCATAAGTACTTTGAACTTAACACTTTCATTGCAAATTCTGCACCAAAGATTTGCAGCTGGCACTAGGAACTGAAGTAGCTGTAAAAACCTGGCAGTGTTGGAATATTAAATTGATATTACGAACAATTACATTCCCCATGATCCATCATCCCGCACACATTCTTTATCTAATCTTATGTGCCTCGAGAATGGAGAATATCTCCAATTATGTTATTCAGATTTTATGCTCTAATATATGTACATAAATACGGACTATAGTCTACTCTGTACCCTATGCGTTTACCCTCAATCTAACGTGTCCACGTCATACCATGTCCTGACCTTCTTGGGGCCATTCAACAGGCAGTGCATGGTGGGGCAGGTCAGATTAATATAATAGTGGGCTTGTATATATCCCACCCAAGCTCAGTGTATAATTTTGACTTTTAGCTAAGTTTTCTGCACTGTCAATTTAAAGGGCTTTACACAGGGAAAAAGTGGAAATATAGTATGGGCTGTTGAAATATTAAATTGTTATTACAAACACATTCTCCATCATCCTGCACAAATTTGGCATACATCCCTTATCTAATCTTATGTGCCTCAAGAATGGAAATTATCTCCAATTATGCTATTTAGATTTTACGCCAGCAGCCTGCCTATATACATAAATACAGACTCTAGTTTACTGTGTACCCTATATGTTTACCCTCAATTGCAACATGTCCATGTTGCTCTGTGTCCTGACCTTCTTGGGCCCATTCAACATGTTAGAGTCAGTTCGGTTGCCATAATCCACTTGGATTATGGATTATGGTTATGATTTTGATGGCGGCTGGGGTATTCTGCAAGCGGTCCGGTCATGTTCAGATGTCACGCTGCCCCACGCTGACACTCGGATCTCTTCAGAAGCCGAGCTGGCAATCATCTTCACGCATAGGCTTCTTGAGCTCCGTCTAGTCTGCCGTAAAATGCCGGTGGTGCCAAGGGGGTACCGGGATTAGAATCCCGGGCATGGGGTTGGGAGGGAGGGTCGGCCGCCAGGCCGCTAATTTTTTTCTGACATGTACTAAAAATGCACCAATTTTGGCCCAATTTACTAGTAAATTAAGGTCCTCTTATCAATATAAAGCATCTCCAGGATATCTTTTGCCAATATACGGCCTGTAAATGCTCAAAGGGGCCGTAAAATACCTGTCCGGCTCGTTATAGTAATATCATGTGATATAGATCACGCATCAATATTGAGCGCCGCGTGTGCATATCAAGTTGCCACCAAGCAACTATCGAGTGTGCACCTGAGTGTATTTTCCATAATACATGATGCAGCTAGAAGTCAATGGGAATTGTGATTCTTGAATGAATATGTTGAACTCTTGGTAGAGAAAGAATAGCGGAAATATTCACAATTACCCGTATTCTTGAGATATTCAATTGAAACTGATCAAATATTAGCGGAAGTAAATTTTTGCATTGTTGGTTGCTCCCCAATTCTCCTGTAGTTCTCCAGAGACAACCTACATCCCATTCAAAACGATACAGCCGTGCCAAACGTATTGATTTGTTAGTGTAATGGACCCCAAAGTACGTGTATAAGCCTAAACTGAAAAAGCCATGCATGATCTAATCTATCCATGTAGATGTACGCAGTGAGTCTCAGACGAACACAGTAAGTGTAAACGGCTGTATTGCTGTACCTGTAGATGTACGCAGTGAG